>PVIJ01016142.1:11805-33846 GCA_004024925.1 Scalopus aquaticus
TTCCCTCAGGAGGGGGTCTTTGCCAGCCCCATCCAGCCCACCAGAGCCTTTTTTTCCTGGGAAAGCCCTGGGTGCTGACTCGAGGCAGTGGGGGGCAGCGAAGCATCTTGCAGGTGAAGGTCTCCGGTGCTAGAGAGGAAGCTAGACCAGAAGTAACAAGGAGGAAGTAGGGACAGTGGGCTGGCCAGGCCACGTCCCTCTTGCTGTCTCAGGCAGCTGTGAATGTACCTTGCTGCTTCCTACGCCCCCCCCCCCCATCCTCTCTCAGCTCTGCAGCCCAAGGACTGGGTCTCAAGCCCTTGACCCAGAGTCCTGCCTCTCTGTGCCATTTATGCCATTTCCGGGGGGCAGTCAAATCCACTGTGGTTACAGGCAGACCCGAGGCAGATGCTCTGAGGGCAGTGACTCCATGAACCTCTGAGTCTCAGTTTCTTCACCTGGAGTATGGATAGTGCCCCCCCCCCCAATCAGGTCTTGAGTAAGTGTGTCTCCTGGAACTGTGCCTGGCGTTGAATGTGCGCTGTTGGGGTTTTACTCTTGCTGCTGTTCTTACGGCCGCTCATCCTCAGTGCCCGGAACACTCGCTCCCTCCCTCCCCTCTTGCCTCACCCGAGGGAAACCTGCTCATGAAGAGCTCCGTGCAGGTCAGATGGCTGCAGTTTTGGATTTTGATTCGCATTCAGGCTCTGCTGCTGTCCAGTCTGACCTTGGCACGGCCCCTCACCTCCACACCTGGTCTGAACCCTAGGGGTCCCGACAGTGAGGGATTAGGTCCCGTGCTTGCTCAGACAACACCCAGGGTGACATGGTGCACAGTTGGTGCTTAGATAAGGTTGGTTTCTCCTCCCCACCCCCCACCTCCGGCCGTCAGTGACCTCCCCTGTCCTTGGAGCCCTGTGGCTTTGAACCCCTGTAACATTTCATATGTGCCAAGGTTATCTGGTTATCTGGTGCTGTGTTCTGCCCATATGTGAATCTCCTTGGGGATGTGTGTGCACGGCCATCCCAGAAGGTGGAGACTGGCCTTGCTTATGGGCTGTCACCGCCACCTGTTCCATTGGTGCCCACCAGGCCCTATTGGCCTGGTCATGTCAGAGTGAGGTGCTGAGGTGGCAGCTGATGGGAGTGGCCTCCTTCCTCTGATGAAAGGCCTGGGGCCTGATGGGACTGGGGTTCCCCTCTTTTGCAGCATCAGCCTTCGAGAGTTGAAGACCATCTTGCCCCTGGTCAACTTCAAAGTGAGCAGTGCCAAGTTCCTCAAAGACAAGTTTATGGTAAGTTTCTTAGCTCAGCCTTGTGATTTGGTGAACTCGGGGTGAGGGGGGTGTTGGTGTTTGATGGGCATCTCCCACATGAATCTGCCATGTGCCTTGGACCTCGCTGCCCATTACCCAGGAAAGACATTTGCTTCCCGAGCACCTTTGTCTTAGTCCAGACAGGGTCAGGTGACAAGCTTAGGACCAGGTTCTTGAGCCCAGTCAAGCACGTCCTCTGAGGCTCCTGCCAGCCCAGCCGTCCCTCATCACCCTGCAGGCGGCCTCCTCCTGGCTATGGGAGCACATGAGTTTCTTTGGGAAAATATTAGCAGTTCCTTATGTTGGTTGTCAGGGACGCAGCCTTTTGTGTGCAAGTCCCGGTGGCATCGTGAGACTTGACTTTCCCTCCTTCCACCCTGTTGCCCCTCCCCCACCCCAGCCATCCTTCTACCCATCTGTTGCTGCTCCCCGCCCCCTCCAGTTCTTGTGTGATGAAGCTGTTAGTGGGTCCACTGCAGGTGGAGTCCCGCTCTGTGAGCAATGGGTGCGGGCAGGTGAGTGGGTCTTGTCCTGAATATACAAGGACATGACCCACAGACACGGTTTCTGGTCCCCAGAGAGACACCCACTTGTGTCCAGGCACTGAGCAGCCTTCCAGCCCAGCAGCCCCAGTGGGGGCTCCCACAGCCATTCACAGATCCCTCTACTGGAAAAACTCAATCATTGTGCTGAGGGGGTTCTGGAAGAATTAACTCTCCTTTTTTTTTTTTTAAGATTTATTTATTTATGCATACAAGAGCTGGGGTGTAGGCCAGAAGTATGTGGGGGATATGAGGATTCACCAGAGACAGAGTGGGGAGCAGAACAGGCGGATCTACTGAAGTACACTGCTGAGGGGAGCAATGGGCGAGGCAGGAGAGGTCTGCTGCGCCATGTGGGGAGCTCTCTGGCTGGGGATGGAACTCGTGCTGCAGTGGCTCTGGAGAGCTTCATAGTGCTGAGACTAAACCCATTGTGCCACCAGGGAGGCTCTAGAGTTAACCCTTCTTAAGAGCGGGGGGCCATCTCTTGTCCTGCCCCCCGAAATTCAGTTAATCCCAAAACAAGAAGGCAGAGAAAGGAGGGATTTAAGAGAGATGGAGAAGCGCTTTCCAACGACCAGCACACAGTCGGAAGCTTGTTTATGCAGCGGACATTTCGTGGGTCTTCTCTGGTTTGGGGTCAGGAGGTCTTGGGAGGGTAGTACTGGTTCTCCTCTCTTACAGATGAAGACACAGAAGCTCTGAAAGGGCCGGGGCATCACCCAGAACCATCCAGCCTTTTAGGGGACTGCGCTTGACTGCAGTTGAGCTCTAACCCAAAGGCTTGGCTAGTTTGCCTACATTTTTAAAAACCTCTATGTGCACAGACCTCATGAGATGTTGGAGTTCTACTTTATGGCTCTTGGGACTGTGGCCAAGATGCTTCCCTTCTGGGGCTCAAGGGAAGGGTCTTGCTTACCTGCGGGGTCTCTGGGGAGTAGATTTGGGCATGGTTTGAGTTTAGGGGATGCCTGCTTGACTTTAGGCTGTGTTGTAGACGCGGTGTTCTGTGTATGCAGCAGGGAGGAGGCAGTTGAGTGGTGGCCGTCGGAACTCATGTGGTCACTTTTTTTTGTATTTACAGGAAATTGGTGCCCACAAAGATGAGCTCAGCTTCGAACAGTTCCATCTCTTCTATAAAAAGCTTATGTTTGAACAGCAGAAATCGGTAAGAGGATGCTTGAGCAAATGATCCAGTGATGCTTTGCTTTCCCTTGTGTTTCAGTCTGGTGGGTTCCTGGGAAACCCAGGAGAAGATTTCTGTCCCCTTCTAGTGAGGGGGGATGACTGTGACTTAGTGTTTCCATCTGTCAGGTTGGCCCCAGTCTTAGTGTGACGGCGGTGGGGAAAGGTGGCGAGAAAGTGCTCAGACACCTTCCTGGTGGGAATGGGAGAGTGGCCTTGATTTGAGTCTTAACCTGAGTCTCTTGTAAGAAAATGTAATTGTAGCATCTCATTCTGGAAGGAAATTTATTTTGTTATTAATGGTAACCATCTCTGGGTTGAGGGATTATGTATATTCCTTCTTTTTGTACCTTTATTTATATGTTTTGTGAGAATATGACTTCTGACAAAAATAATAGGCTCTATCAAAATTAATGAAGATGTGCATTTATTTTGATCTGACGGTGGGGGTTTGGGGACCCCATATAGAGAAATGAAGGCCCTGGGGCTATCAGTATGTGGCCAGGTGGGCCATTGCAGGCACGGAACCTGGAGACTTCCCAGTGTCTCTCGCCAGAGGAGAAGCTGGGGGCTGTGTCTGTCTGTGCTGTGGCGTTATGCAGCCCAGCAGCCCACTTCGGCTGTGTCTCTGTGACCCGGAGCCACAGGTGTGCTGTTTTGTGTACAAAGCCAGCCGCGGGTGCACACAAGAGCTAGGTCTGATTTTGTGTTTTAAAAAACAACAACAGAATATAATGACCCCTTCCCCTCAATGTTTTGCATGTGTTTTTCTAAGCAATGAGAAAGTGAGGAAGAACACATACCATGTGCGGCGCTGATATGTGCGTGCTGGAGGGGGTGGGGGCAGTGGGCGGGACAGAGGGTTCACTTTCCTCTGTAGCTCTTGGTTTTCTCTGTTGTTCTAAGTCGCCCATTCCTTTTGTGCTTTAAAAAAGTCCTCATGAAGCATACAGCTTAAGAAGTGGGGTTTGGCTGCAGGGCATGGGGCAGGGGAGCTGGTGGGCAGCGTACACTCTGCAAACGGAGCTGCTGCTGTTCTGTTGGGAGAAGAGCATTGCAGATGCAGCGGGGAGCCTGGAGCATTGCTGTGAGCTGGTGGGAGGGCTTGATACTTGCAGCCACATGCGTCCGGTTTCTCTAGCTCAAAGGCCACCCCGGGCCACCCACTGACCACACCCAGCTTTATTCTTCTCATCTGTGCAACGGGTGATGTTTCTTCCCCTCCTGGGTTCTGGGCAGGATTGAAGGAGGGACTGGGGATCTCCGATGCTGGCATTTTTAAAGGGATGAGCGTGAAAGAAGCTGAAGGACAGTGGTTAACTGCTTTGTGTGTGTGGGGCGGGCTGCCAGGCTGTCCGCCAGGGGAGGCTCTCGACAGGCGGTCCCCAGCCGTGGGGTTGGGATGTATCTGAGGTCGAGAATTGGGAGAAGCATTTCCTGTCTGCCTAGATTGTGGGAAATACATTATTTTACAGAATAAAAAATTCAGTGGCAGTGTGTTCACCTTTTCATGTCTGTAAAAATTAGTTATTGGTTGGCCAAGAGTAGAAAGATTGGGGGTTTTGAGAGTCAAAAGAAGTGGATTCTGCCCCAACTTGACCTCTAACTGACCTAGTGACTTTGGGGAAAGCCATTTTTTTCTTCCTCACTCTGCCTCCTCCTTAAAATGTAGGTATTTTAAATCAGGTCATCAATTATAAAACATTTTGAGATAGACTTTAAAAATGGAGCTAAATTGACATATGACGCTAGTCTCAGGTGTCCAATACAACATACACTGTCTGTAAATATAAAATAATTAACACCATCTGTCTAGTTATCATCATCTCTTCACATAGATCGTTAAAACTATGCAACCCTGGGGCCTTCCTGCTGGCGCAAGGGGTTAAGTCTCAGCGCTGTCACCACTGAGGCCTGAGTTTGATCCCCGGCCAGGGAACTTACCCACATGGTGCAGCAGACCTCTCCTGTCTCGCCTGCTGCTCCCCTCAGCAGTGTATTCCAGTCAGTCCATCTGTTCTGCTCCCGACTCTGTCTCTGGTGAATCCTCTCACCTCCCCTCCCCCACCACACACACACCTCTGGCCGGCACCCCAGGCCTTGTATGCATAAATAAATAAATCTTTAAAAAAAAAAAAAAAGCTATGCAACCCTGACCCTCCTTTTTGTAAGGTTTAAGCAAAGTGCCCTGCTGCATAGAAACTGAGCCTAATACCTCTTTGGTTAACACGTGTGACCTGTATTATCATCTTCCCTCGAAACAATAAAAACTTTTGGGAACAGTGTACCGTGAAATCCAGAACAGTGACAGTTGCTATCTTACGCAGTTGACCTGGAGTGAGAATGCTTGATTCACTTGAGATAAGCAGCTGCAGATGACAGCTTTTATAATCATCTGCCTTGAAGTTTCAGGGTAGGATCTCATCAGACGGGACAAGCAAAGTTTGAGAATAAAGTTGGTGTGAAAGCTGTTTCACCTGCCAGCACAGGTTAACAGGTCTGCTCTGTGATAAAATTCCACGTGAGCTCTATTTCAACCTGCACTTTTTAAAAATAATTCTTTTGAAGGTGAGTGTGTTTGTGTGTATACATGAGAGGGAAAGAAAGCAAATTGCGTCAGATTTCTGCAGAATCCCTGAACCCTTTGGGGTCCTCCGCATACAGAATCTCATTTTTGGGAAAAATTTAGTTGCTGCTAGTGGCCAGGATGCCACGTTCAGCCTGCAGTGCATTCTACTTGGCCTGTTTGATGGCTGAAATATTTAAAAAATGAATTGCTTGCATTTGAAACTTAGGAGATTTCATAGGAAGGTTCAGGTTTTTGTCTTCTCTAAGGGAGAAAAATAGACATGTGGCCGCATACGGGTCCTGAGTTGCTCATGGCGATGGCATTCTGAGTGGAAAGGAAGCAGAAGCCCTTTGGTTTGCCCAACCCCCAACCCTACCCAGCTCCCTCTACTAATTTAAGTCGCCTCCCTGGCCACAGAGACAGTTTGGTCTGCAGCCCCGGCTGTCAGTCACTGAAGCGCCTGACGGTGAGCGTGGCTGCTGTGTATTTTAATTCATCGGCTGGGAATTTGGGTAGCCCAGTCCCAAGCTCGTAGATAAGTACTGGTCAGTTAGAGAAACCTCAGTGGTCAGTGCCCCTCCTCTGCAAGCTTATAATTTACTTCCTTAGCGCCTCCCTGGCAGCTGGGGCCGAGAGCAACTTCCTTATGTGCCCTTGGGGGCTCAGTTGGACTCTTGAGGCTCCTTTTCGAGGCAGGGGTGCTGGTGGCAATTGGAGCCCCCCAGGCCTAAATCCAGGGCATAGTCCCTGCTGTCAGTAGCCATTGGTGTGAGGTGGCCACTTCCTTCTTGTGTGTGACCACCTGCTTCTGCTGCTGCTCTCCAACTGTCATGTCTCTGACGTTGGGCGGCAGCAAGAAGAGAAATTGCAGGGTGTCTTGCCAGGAGGGGAAGTGCCTGCCCAGCTATCGGGGCAGTGCTATGAGGGTAGATCATGCTGGGTGCTGTGCTGTGTTCCCAGACTTGTAATTCTCCCCTCGGCCCTGTGAGCAAGGTTCTAGTACCATCCCCATTTTATAGATGGGGAGACTGAGTCCCAGAGAGGTTCCTCATGCAGGTCAGAAAGGTAAATCATGCAGCTGGTAAGCTGCAGAGCTGGAATTGAGTTCTCCTTTGCTCACCTTCAGCACTCAGCCACTGATTCTTCTTTTTAGCATTTTAAACCTTTCTTTCAAGGGAAATTTCAAAGCAGGGCTAATAGTATTAATAAGCCCCCGTTACCAGCCTCAGGAACAACCAGGTCATGGCCATGTCAGCTCACCTCTGCCCTCACCCTCTTCTCACCGGAGTTGCAGTCACCCTCAGACACTGTAGTCTTTCATAGTTTAATCTAATCCCCAGGATCTGGTGCACACTTAGCTCCCTCCCTGCCCAATCTGTGAAGCCCTTGTGGTTGGTGGAGGCTGAGTATGAGTGAGGAGGACGGGCTGCTTCCAGTCTGGCTCTTGCTCTGGACTTGTGTTTCTCTCCTGTGGAATGAGGGGGTTGGGCCGCCGTTGATTTACCCTCTGTGATTTTGGGTGCTCTGCTCTTGCTACCCCTGGAAGTTTACTGTGACAGCACTTTGGGTTCTGCATCTGCCATGTATTGCTGCACAGCAGTATTGCACCAGACAACTTGTTCTCGTAATTTCTGGACCAGGCATCCAGGCATGGCTTAGCGGGGCTTAGCTTTGGGATCTTGCAAGGCTACACTTAGGCTTTCAGCTGGGGGTGTGGTCTCAGTGGAGACTCACCAGGGGGATGCTGCCTCCCAGCTCATGGGGTTGCAGTGGCTTCCAGCCCCTTGCACTTGTCGGTTCGAGGGCTTTAGCTTTTTCCGGCTGGAGGCTGCCTGCAGGCCCTCCGTACATGGGGTTCCCCTGTGTGGCTGTTTGTGTCCTCAAAGCCAGCAAGACAGGTCTGCAATCATATATAACATCATCATGTCATAATTACGTGTGTCCCATCACTCCTGCCAGCTACAGGGATGGTGGCAGGGAGCATGCCAATGCCAGGAGGTGCAGGTGCTGGGGCTGTCTTACCAGTCTGCGCACCGCGGGTCCCTGGGAACCCAAAGTTCAGAGTCATTTTCCAGCAGCTCACAAATGATGCCCAGTGCCATTCAAAGAATGAAACCCTTCCCAACCCTGCAAAGCGCCAGAAAGTAAGCACAACCCCTCCAACCCATACTATCCTCCCGGAGTTGGGATGATGCCTGTTGACATAGAAAATAACCATACACACACACAGACACACACAGACACACACACACACACACACACACACACACACACACACACTTTAAGGAAACATTCCTCTCCCTCTTGCATTCATTTTAGCTAAGAGCAATATTAAATGTCCTGACCCCCATCTTCTCTGTCATATGGGGCTGACAGTACCCATCCAAAATGCTTGTTGCAAAGATGCAAAGAGCCCATAGATGCCAGTCACCCAGCAGAGGTGGGTGGCTCTGAGAACATGACCTTCACCACGATTGTCAGCCACAAGGCGGGGTCAGCCCAGGGGTGAGGGGCTGCAGCTGACACCTGCTCTGTGCTGTTTCAGAAAGACCAGCTTGGCCAGAACCGGTGAGTTTCCCAGTGTCCTGGCCTCTCTCACCACAGTGGAGCAGAGGACCCCCAGCACTTAGTAGATATTCACTTCTCAGGTTTAAATAAATTTTATTATAAGCCACATAAGGCTGGTTCATTATAATAAATATTGTGTAAACATTTAACATTATTTAGAAGTGTGATATAACAGTATATAAAATGTAAAGGCATATAAGTGGTAAGAAAACCTAAGTGCCTCGGGACCTACCTGTGACCAGACCAGCAATGGCACCTTCAGTGAGAAGTTTAGTGTTTTGTCTTCCAGGTTTTAGGTGGCGCAGCTGTGTGTGGGAAGTGAGTGGTAAGGTGCTGTGATGATGCAGTGGAGGATTCTAGAGATGACTGAAGATTCTCCTGACGGGTAGGCCCAAGTTAGCAATGAATCTCAGTTAGCTTCTCCGGGTCTGCACTTTTCCCCATTGGCCTCCCAGAACCAAATGGGCCTGACGACCTGCTGAGCAGAGCTAGACCATCCTGATTTCTTGGGGTCTAAAGACCGGTGTATCCCAGACAGGGCCAGTGCCTAGCTTACTGGGCGTGTGCCAATCCCAGTGGTTGAAGTCATCTCCTCAGGGCCTCTTGGTACCCTCCCCCCACCAGCCCCTGTCCTGGGGAGTCTTGGAGGGTCCAGTGGGGGTCACACATGCTCTTCTCACACATTAGCTGTGGCATCTGGCCAGAGAGGGTGAGACACAGCTTTCCCTGCAGCCCAGCTCAGGCCAGCAGAACATGTCCCCAGAATGACCTCCCAGTGCTTTTGGAAAAAGCGCCTCACCCTCTCCCCTTTACATTGCTGGCTTTTGTATATCCTCACCCCCATCCCAGAACCCTCATCTTTATCTACTTCTGGTAGTGAGATCACGTCCTGTCCTCGGGCATCAGACACCATTCCCATGCTGATTAGCCCCAGAAAGTTATCTCCAGCCCCCTCTACTGAATGCCAGCCCCCTCCCCTGAATGCCAGCCTCTCCATCTAGCTGCCAGACTCCTCTGTGGCCTGTCTAACTGGCATCTTCCTCCAGAAGAGACCCCAGGGTGGCCCTCCCATACCCATTGCTAATCTGGAATCATCTCCACTCCTCACCTCTGTCTCCCACGACCCTCCCTTGCCTTTGAATTCTGCCGCAATTCTGGCATATTGTCGAGCAATGTGCTCTCTGAGGCCTGAGAAACCAGGTGTGAATCCACTCGTACTGCCTGAGTGGAGGGGACCAGGCTGGTAACAACTGCCTCTTCCCTCTCTGTCCGTTCCCTGCCCTGTTTTATACCCCAGGGGAGGGAGAGCAGTTCCCACAAGGAGGGTCCCAAGAGCCGCTGCCAAGAGCCTTCCAGTATATTCTGTGTGTAGGATGCCCTGGAGGGGGTGTGGTGGAGGGGAGGAGAAGCGGGGGTGTTCCTTTGGTGGTCCCAGTATGGGAGCATCTCTGCAAGTGCAGCCCCTTCTCCTCCCAGCTCCCTGCTTGGCTGAAATTGGTGCTTTTTCTATGCTTCTGTGAAAGGAAAGGATGGGGTGGGCTCACTTCAAGGACCCCTTGGGGTGCATCATTGTGAGTGGCCGCAGATGCTGCTCTTTTCAGTTGTAAGGAGCCCCATCTTTGGCCTTGGAAGGGATCTGGCCTTCTAGACCATCCGCACCAGATTGAGTGGTGACGTAAGTTCCAGATGAGTCCAAGTAACAGCATTCACTGCCTGGAATCCCTTTTAAAGAAATAAATGGCTGTGTTGGACGTTACACGCGAATGGAAGGAAGTGCTTCTGAGTTTTTCTAAGAGTGGCTCTTAACCTTTTGGGATGATCCAGTTCTTTGAGTGGCTGATTAAAGCTCTGGATCATCTTTCTAGGAAAAAAAGTCATGCATGCGTGCACAGCCTCACGCACATCTCCCACTGCTTCCGGAGACTGTGGGTTCCCTTGCGAGAGCATTAATTTTCCACGTCATGCAAGAAGTTTGGCGAGAGGCCTGGAGAGTTGCGAGCAGTTGTTTATGTCATGATGACGTGCAGTGGCTGCATGTCCCTTGTGTCCCGAATTATCCTCCAGACCTCACTGAAGATGGTTAAAGTAACGCTCCCTAACCGAAAGTGAACACAGTGTGGAGGAGTGTGTGTGCGTGTCTCTGTGTGTAAAACACTCAGTTGGTGTGAGTGGGAGCTGGGAGGAGCCCCCCTCATCATTTCAACCGTGGGGACACAGCAGGCCACGGGGGGAGGACTGAAGCTGCCGATGATTCTTCTTGAATTTGAAGAGCAGAAATGAGCTCTTGGACATATGAAAGATGAGAAACAGAGCGGGGGGGGGGGTGCCAGGCAGGCATGCATCTTTTTTGGGGGGGCGGGTACCAGTCTCCAGAGATGTTGGAGAAGAGTTTGGCAAATCTGTTGGTTCATGGGCTCTGTTCTGCCCTAGGTCCAGGCACTTGCCTGGCTCGAACTCAGCCTAGTGGAAATGCTGGTGAGAGTGGAGAAAGGTGAAAAGATACAGAGCCATTCTCGATGAAACTGGCTTGAATAACATGAGCCAGGGACATACACACTGTGGACTACAGTTTGGTTTTTTAAGGAAGTGAGGCAGGGCGGTGGAGCTTGCAGAAAATGAAGTAAAGCTGGAAACAGCAACATAATGTTGAGAAACTTGGATGTGATACAACCTGAGGAAATCTGACTAGATGAACATCCATAAAGCAGATCCTAGGACACTTACTGGATGATGGAATGGTTGCTTCCTTGGAAGGAGTCCCCAAGGAAAGGGGTGAGGAAGACTTGCACCTTTTGCTTCCTAAGTTTCAGTTAGAGTATTCAAAAGCCACACAGATTATAATGATAATCTAACAACAACAATCTAACAACAACAGTTTGTATTCAGTGGCTCGACCTGGCTATTGTTCTTACTGTGTTTGTGTATTTCTGTTTTCTATTTCAGATTCTGGACGAATTCAAAAAAGATTCCTCTGTGTTCATCTTGGGGTGAGGCACCTCTTCTGTGTAATTGCTTTTCTGGGTGGCTGTGCCAGACACTGCTGTCCTCGTGGGTCCTCCCAGCCCGGCCAGCTGGCCCTTGGGGGGCCCCCCTCTGAGCGGCCTCTCTGGGGTCCTTTCTTGAGAGATTGGCCATCTCCAGCCTGTGGCCTGGATAAACATAAGCAGCAGCGATGGGATTTGTGGTGTGCAGGGAGGTGGTCTGGAAGCTTCTGTAGAGACACCTTCATACTTCAAGGCGGCCTCCTTTCCCGGAGTGGGTCAGGGTCATAGATTTTTGCAAGGCTGTACTCCCCAGGGTGCGCCTCAGCCCGCAGGGTGTCCCACCTGGGAGCCGTGAGTGGAGGTGCCAGGGCCTCACTCTCGGAGTTTCAGGTGTCAGCGCCCCTCTTTGATGCTCTGGATCGAGGACCCCTCTCTTCGTCTTCCCTCTGGCTTGCCTGGCACCGGTGCAGTGGTAGGGGTGTCTCAGCCAGGCTCTCTAGGTGGCGGGCTGCCCGCCCGAGCCCTCTGCTGTGCGTGCCCCTGTCTAAACATTCTCCCTTTCCCGAGGGCAGCAACACTGACCGGCCGGACGCCTCCGCCATCCACCTGCACGACTTCCAGAGGTTTCTCTTACATGAACAGCAGGTAAGAGGAGGGCGGGGTTGGGGGGATGCCGGGCATGTCTCACCCTCTTCTACCTGCCACCCACCTGCACCTGGCTGCCTGTCCGCACGGTGAGCTGTGCTCCCCTGTGTGTGTGGTGCCTCTCTCCGACTCTGGAATGAGTCCACAAAAATGCATGCTGACCCTTTTCTAGGCCGCTCGAGAACGGGGGAGAGCAAAGAGGTCCCCGGGCTGGGTGGGCAGGAAGGTGGGCGTCTGCTGCTTCTCCCCACTCATCTCAGGTGCCACTTCCCAGGAAGTCCTCCCTGCTGACGGAGGGGGTTTGATAGTGGGGACATCTCTGACCCTCCCTCCGCTCTGGTAGTGGGGACGTCTCTGACCCGTGGCCCCCTCCCCCACCCCCTCCCCGGTCATGGGCTTGTCTGGAGATATTCTCGGTTGTGACCCTGGAGTGCTACTGGCATCTAGTGGATAGAAACCTGGGATGCTGCCCCACACCCTAAAATGCCCAGGTCCCCCAAGAAATGGCCAACCCCGCATGTCCATAGTGCAGCAGCTTAGAAACTGAGTTGGATGAATCAAGCTGAGAACCCTGAGCATCTGTGTGACCTTTGGCGGGTAGTTTGACCTTTCTTGACCCCAGTTTCCTCTCTCTCTGTGGGGATGAGCCCTCTGCTTCTCAGAATTGTGTCTGTGAGTATATGTGATGCACACGTGGTGTGTATTTAAAATGCGCGTCATGACATCAGAATCTCATTAGCTTTTTCGTCTCCTTATTTAGTTTTTTTTTAAAATAGGCTTCATTGAGAGTAGTTTCAGGTGTTCTAGAATAGTGCTCGGTTCATCTTCGTGTGGCAGAGTATCTCAGACCTAGAGTGATGGATCTGTCACGTGCTGCTGGGGTTAAGTGTCACCATCTTTCACCAGCTGCGTCTCCTCCACCCCCAAACCCACACATATCCCCTCCCTCCTTTCCTCCTTTATTTTTTTTGCTGGAAAATTCTAAAGCAAACCCCAGGCTCTGTGTATCATTTCACTTGTGAAGACTTCACTCTGTCTCTCAGGGTAATGGGCTTCTTTTTCAAAAGCTATACCCACAAAATAGGTACATCATGTACGATCAACTCTGATTTCTTAATGTCAGTAGCACATAGCCAGGTTCAGATTTCACTGACAGTAGAGAAAATAACAGACTGAGACAGCCCTGTGCGGGATTCGTCGTTGCACGGAGAGCCCCAGCGGAGACAGTGGACACTGTGGGTGTGTCACGGGTGCTACACTTTCCTGGGGACAGGAGCCTTCTCTCTTAGAATTCACCCCCTTGGGTTGGTTCATTTTATTTCAGGGCATCATCCCGGGCCTCCCTTCACTGGCCCCTTTGCTGGGCTGCCTCTGAGGTGGGGGTGTGGGGCTGGGTGATGGGGCTGGCCCTCACCTATGGGAATTATCACCTGGGCAGCATCAGGAACAACAGGACATGGTGTCCAGGGTGGAAACCTGGGGTCTCTGTCTCCCACACCTTTGATGCCCCACATGCCCAGCACCCTGGGGGTGCTGGCAGGAATCAGGGCTCGTGTCTCAGACACACATTTGGGATGATGGAAGCTCATATGTGAAATCACCCCTATAGCACTGGGTGTGGGGATTGCTCCAGGTTTTCTAGAAAGTTCGTTGGCAATTTGCAGTTAAAGTGAAAACTTTTAACAAATAAAAGATGTAACTACTTGAGGAAAAAATTGCCCTCTTAGAGTGCTAAAGAAATTATAGCAGTATTTGCAATAGAAATGACAACACAGGGCAAATCTGAATTGCCATCGGGGCTGGTTAGATAGGCTGCTGCACAGCCCTCAGATGGATAAGTGATGCCAGCCAAGGCTTAGGAGGAAGACCCCGAAACTGGTGTGCCTGGGATTTGTCTTGGGCTCATCCCTGGGTCAAATTATTTACCTACTTCAAGCCTCAGTTTCCCCATTTACCTAACTTGGAGAATCAGAGCTTCCCCTGAGGCTGTGGTGCGTTCAGAGATGAACCACCAAGCTCCAGCCCAGAGCCAGGCAGATGGCCTGAACCCCATATTCACATTCACCACCACTGACTGGGCTTTCATCAGTAGTCTCAGGGTTGTTGGTACCTCATGCAATAGCCTAGCCATCTGGACACGTTATTTTAACCCTCCAGAATTTCCTAATTCAAACTCTTTTGGACAGAAGATTGCTTTACTCAGAACCAGTCTAGTTCCAGTTTCCATTATCGAAGTGCCCTTTCATAAATGCACAGGCTTTGTAGGAGAGGGAAGGAGTAAGCTCTGCCTTTTGGGGGACATCTAGACCTGGCAAAGTATTTGCATCCAACATCCTACAGTTCGAGTTTCATAATCCAGTGTCCAAAGATTTTAACACCTCTGTATGCAAATGAACTGACTGTTCTGAGCTTCCTACTTTGGACCCCTTATCCAAGTGTGTCTGCAAGAAGCCTCAGCAAGACTTGCTGTTGATTTGCACCCACGCACCAAGGAGACCTTTTCTTCACCACCTCATTTGTATCTGTCCTTACATGTCTCTTTCTTCAAACCAGCAGGGCTGACCCGTGGCATCCAACCACTCACACATCTGGTAGAGCATTTGCTTTTCTTATTCATAATGCTGGAGGCTTTAAAATCTTCATCAAAGTTGAAGCTGTGTGTCCAGTTTCTATCCCTTTGCCTATGAGTATTTGGGTTTTAGGATTTGGCGAGGAAAACAATTAAGTTTTTTAAATTTTTTCCTCCTAAAGAGCTTCTGAACTTCTAAGACTGACAAGCTGTCTTGATTGGTCACGTATATTTCAGGCATTTGCAGCATCTGAACAGTGCGACTTGGATGATTGTTTGAAATAAAGACATGATCAGGTTCTGTGTCAGTTTTCCAGAGTGTAATTATTGGAACCTGACTCTGCTGCCTTCTAGCTTTGTGAACTCGGGATCATCCTGTGATGTTCTTAGCCTCTGTTTCCTCATTTTAAAAATGGCAGTGACCCTATATGACATGCAAAGCTGTAAGGACAAATACAGTAAGAAGGAGGATGGTCTGCCCAATAAGCTGCCTTAGTTTGAGTACTTTCCATGGATCAGGGGGGTTGTTAATAAGCACAAAGCCTTGTTTCATATGGTCCTGCACAGAAACTCTGTGCATCAATATTATTAATTCCATGTAATGGATGGGGGGGCCTCTTATGGGTATGGAACTTACCAATAGTCAGCTAGGTGTGTATCCCAGCAGTATGACATAACTGCTCCATTCCTCCACAGGCTAGCAAAAAAAAAGCACCAGGGTCAGGCAGCCATCCTTCTGCCCACCTGTGACTCTGCAGGTGCTCCTTTTCACCAGATCTCTGTCTCTCTGCAGGGGAGCAGCCTTCCTGCCTGCCTGTGACCTGCACCATGTCAGGTCTTCACTGACCCCCCTCAGCAGAGGCAGCTCTCCTCAGGGCTGCCCGCCTGCTGCAACCATGCAGGCCTCTCTCTTAGCAAACCTGCCCCTTTCGGGGCAGCTCTTCCTGCCCGCTTGTGTCTATGCAAGCATCCTTTACTTTCCTGTCCTTTTCCTTAATAAGCCTGTTCTCTTAAATATTAAAAAAAACTAGGGTCAGGTGGGGGTTGGCAAACAACAACCAAACCCCTTGGGCCTAATGTGGCCCACCACATTTTTTTGTAAATAAAGTTTTATTGGTGTATAGCCATAGCTATTTGTATATGTGTTGTGTCTCCTTTCATGTGACAACTGCAGACTTTAGTGATTGTGACAGATGATGCATTGGCCACAAAGTCTAAAATATTTACCCCCTGGTCATTTACAGAAAATGCTTACTAAGCCCTGGCGAGACTTTGCTGTGTGGTCATGATTGTGTATTAATCCAGAATGACTTGACCGATGTTTGAGTCTTTGACTGAAAGTGGATCATGAAACATAAAGACTTTTGTCACTTTCTTTTTGTGACTCCTTGTTCTCTTTATCATCCCAAGGAGCTTTGGGCTCAGGATCTAAACAAAGTCCGAGAGCGGATGACAAAGTTCATCGATGACACCATGAGGGAGACTGCCGAGCCCTTTTTGTTTATCGATGAGGTGAGCGGGTTCGTGTCTACTTCCTCTGAAGCTTATTTTCTGGTTCTCTCTGCCTTTCCTGCCCAATACCCCTGGAGGATTGTTAAATCGAAGGCTGGTTTTTTTCCAGCTACCTAATTACCAGCCTCTGCTAGTGACCAAGTCTCCTTGAAGTGTTCCTTTATTTCGCCACTAGAGGGCGTCTACTCTGGGCGCCTCTCACCGTTGGAAGCACAGCAGCAAAATCTAAGGGTCCTGGGCCTGAATAGTTGCATCTGGCCCTGGGTCAGCAGTAGGGGAGAAGGGACAGAGGGGGAACTGGATAGCACCTACCCCATGTCAGGTTGTTCCCAGGCAGCAGAGTAACCCCAGTGTCCCTCAAGTTTTTATTTTAAGGGACCAGGAATAGGGAGATAAAATTCCTTGTCTTTTAGATGTCCTGTTAGTAATGTTCTGTTGCTCATGTGGGGCAGTAAGTTCACAAATGTTCATGTTGCTAGTGTGCCCTAAAGCTTATATAGGGAAGCATACACTGTTGGAGCTGCAGCTCTTATAGGACGCCCGTTGGAAAGGAGGTACTTTGTGGGTCAGTGTAGCATGTGTGGGTGGCGCCTGCTGGACCTGAGCCTTCTGCCCTGCGCGCTTGGGCTCCCGAGGCCTGCAGACTGTCGGGGTCATGAGTCAGCGCCGCCAGGGCCTGGGATGAGCGCAGACCTGGGAAGCCAGGCCCCGTCCGTCCTCATCACCTGACAGTCCCATCTCGGTGTCTGTGACTCTCCCAGTTCCTCACGTACCTGTTCTCCCGGGAGAACAGCATCTGGGATGAGAAGTATGATGTGGTGGACATGCAGGACATGAACAACCCCTTGTCGCATTACTGGATCTCCTCGTCACATAACACGTGAGTGTCACCTGCGCCTGTGATGCGCGCTGCAGGTGAAGGGCGGGCGAAGGACAATGGCGTGGGTGCTCCAGTGTGCTGCTCTGGCAGAGTGTGTGGGCAGGGGGCAGAGTGCGGGCCGCCTGCTCAGACCGGAATAGACAGAGGATTCTGAAAGGGGTGGAGGAAAGCACCTCCCATTCCCAGTTAGTATTACAATAATAATTCTTTTTCTGTGCCCCTAAAAATCAAGTTGCCATAGCTGGGTTTCATAGTAGCAATTGAGTTAGTCATTGAAATGATATTTACAGAGAGTCTCCCCTCTGCTAGGCCCTCTGCTTTCTGGGTGCTGGGGATACAGCAGTGGGCAGGGAGGAGGCAGCCCCTATGCTGGGAGGGATAAGACCTCCTTTGAGTCTTTTATTTTGGCCCCTGTAAGTGATGTAGCATAAATACCCTAGAATATGAATCCTTAGGTACTAATATTTTTATTTCTAAATAAAAATACTGTGGAGGTTAGTTTTACATCTGGAATCCTCTATATGAGATAAGCAGACTCACAAGCTAAGCCACAGCAACAGACTCTTGAAATAGTATCTCCCCTGAGCTCAGCAAGAGAAGATAAGACTGTTTATATGGCCAAGGAGTCGGTAGCCAAAGAAGACACAAAGTCTAGGGGGCCTTGAGCTGGCCACAGACTCTGCATCTGTCCCAGTCAATTCTCAGTTTCCTTGGTCTTCTCCAAACAAGCTCTTGCAACTGTACTGCCCCAAGTGGGTTGAGGAACCCACCTACTGGACTGTAGGCCCTGGGACGGTGAGTGGCAGGAAACTGATATTTTCAAGTCCCAGCAACGGCAGTGGCAGTGGAAGCCACATGCTCAAATTTACATCTTTGAAAAGTTGTCTTGTTGCAAAACGAGAGAGCAGCCTGACAGGAAGAAGTGCATGTTGTGCTCAAGTTCCGGTGTTTAGTCTGTCCTGTAAGGCGAGAGGGTGAAGGCCTTGGATCTTGGGCTTCCGAGATCTATGGGCTGCCGCTTCCCCAGTGGCCATCCGGGCAGGAATTGAGAGAAGCCACCAAGTTCACGTCTGGGCTCTTAGAAGGTACAGTTGTTTTCGGGGGCAAACTGATATCCTGGTTCTCCCTCACCTGCCAAGTCCATTAGCTTGAGTCTTAGATTGATGAATTCTACCAAACCCAGAAGACAGTTGGTAGCCTAAACTCTTAAAAGGGGGGAACACGAGGGCCTCCCTGGTGGCACAAGAGGTTAAATCTCAGCCCATGAAGCTATCAGCGGCCACTGCAGCACAAGTTCGATCCCCGGCCAGGGAGATTCCCACATGGCGTAGCAGACCTCTTCTGTGTTTCCCACTGCTCCCCTCAGCCGTGTACTTCAGTCAGTCTGCCTGTTCTGCTCCCCACTCTGGTGAATCTTCTCACCACCCTGCACCTCTGGTCTTCACCCCAGCTCTTGTATACATAAATAAATAAATGTTTAAAATAAAAAGTGGGCGAGGAACACGAGAAGGAGAAGTATACATAAACTCAAGTATTTTTATGTTGGTCTTGGCAGATGTTGTTCGTGACCTAGTAAATCTCACCACTAGCTGTTGAACCCCTGTTCTGGGCCTGACCTGGAGCCTGGCTAACGGCCTATCTCTGCCCTGTTTAGATTCTGGGCCCCTTGGCAGCCATGGGGCTCGTTAGCGTATCATCCGCCACCGACCTCACCCCTGACACCCTTTGTCCAAGGTCTCCTTGAAGAGCACACAGTGTCCACGCTGTTCCTGGGTTGACACAGTGGTCGTCGCTCATGCCCTGTGACTGTGACGAGTCCCTGGCCGCGTCTGACCCAGATGTTCACGGAGGGGCTTTCTAGACAGGAAGGGCTCAGGACTTTGGGGGCTGGGGCTGGGAAGTGCCCTCCGGGTCACCCCATCCAGCCTGTGCCTCACCTCCTGCAGGTACCTCACGGGTGACCAGCTGCGAAGTGAGTCCTCCACAGAAGCCTATATCCGCTGTCTGCGCATGGGCTGTCGCTGCATCGAGCGTGAGTGCTTCTCCGGCACAGGCCACGCATCTGACTTCGCTTCCACATTCGTTCTGTGTCAAACCTTAGTAGCAGTTATTCCTGTCGACTTGCCTGGTTTAGGAAACCCCCTCTCCCCCAGGAAAAAGGAAATGTGAAAAAACGTAGCTTGAAACGATCAGCTCTTGTTACCTCTGGGGTTGAAAATACAGGGGACGTTCACCTGGTACATAATCCGTTTCTGTTGGACTATTTTACCAAGAGCCTTTACAAATACATTTCTCATCGCTCTATACTCTTCCCACCTGCAGACAAAGCAAACCAAGATTTAACCCAGTTGAATCAGAAATCAAACACATTGTAAATACCTTTTTTTAAAGAATGATGTTTAAATTAGATTTTTTGGCACACATGGATGACCTTACAAAGGGGCGTTTCATTAACATCCAGGATCTCCCCATAATCACACAGGCGCTCGCTCCCGAGGGTAATAACAGGGTGTGACTGCCCGCATGGGTGTCCCCATCACTGAGCAGGGCTGGGTGCTGGGCCCTTCGGCCGGGTGGTGTGTCTCCATTGTGGGTTTGTGAGGGGACACTGATGGACAGATGTTGAGGCTGCCTTCCTTTCCCTAGTGGACTGCTGGGACGGGCCTGACGGGAAGCCAATCATCTACCATGGCTGGACACGGACCACGAAGATCAAGTTTGACGATGTCGTGCAGGCCATCAAAGACCATGCCTTTGTCGCCTCCAGGTTGGTTGGCTGATTGCTGATTGCTGGGTGGATCCCCTTTAAGGGGAAGGCAGGTCGGGTTGGGTAGACAGACAGACACGTACAGAAGAACAAACACTCCCCTCCCCTGGGCTCCATCTTGACCAAGGACACTGCCAACAAGTCCTCAAGGCTGATGCCCCTTAAGGCCCAATGCACAAGTCACTCCTTGGTTCCCTAGTCTGGAGGAGGCTGCCCTGGGAGAGACCCTGTGGCTGTTCAGTGACCGCCCCCTCCCATGCTGAGTAGATCTGCTTCTGCCAGCAGGCACAAGTGGGGCCCTTGGCCCCTCTGCTGGGCAGGTATGAGAGGGGTCCCTGGCCCCTAAACTGGGCAAGCATTAGGGGTTCTTGGGTTTTCTGCCAGGCTGGGGCAGAGGGCCCCTGCTCCGTCTAGGGGCAGGCAGACAGGGTGCCTGACCGCCTGTGAACCGCTGCCCCCGCCGTTGCAGCTTCCCTGTGATCCTGTCCATCGAGGAGCACTGCTGTGTGGAGCAGCAGCGGCACATGGCCAGGGTGTTCAGGGAGGTGTTCGGGGACCTGCTGCTGACCAAGCCCACGGAGGTCAGTGCCGACCAGCTGCCCTCGCCCAGCCAGCTGCGGGAGAAGATCATCATCAAGGTAGGCGGCCTCTGCCCTGCACCCGGGAGGGTTGGCTGCGCAGGCCGCGGGCTCCGAGGCGCTGGCAGGGCCATTTACTCTCTCCGTGCTGCTGTGTCCTCGGGCTCTGGGCGTAGTAATAATAAAACCCACATCTTTCGTAGTGGGCTATGAACATAACATGGAAATGTTACAGGGCAGGGAGAGGGGCACCCCAGGTTCTGCCATTTGCTGCATCAAGACAGATATACTCTAGTGTGCAAGACCTTTGATGGAAAGGAACTTTAATACAATTAGTGTGCAAGAAAGAAAAGACAAAGTACATAGTTTCCAAATAAAGCACCCGAAGTAACCCATCCCCTCCTGAGTAAATGTCCAGCCAAAAAGGTTTGGCCCAAAGCAGGGCCATTTAGACCCAAAAGCCTGCCACAAGTCTAAGGCACCTCCGGGTGGGGACCCACAGGAGAGGGGCAGAAGGGGCCAGGCAAGTCTGGAAGGAAAGCGCAAAATCAAAATACAGATAAAGGCTGCTATTGTCAGGCTCCCCCCGGGTCTCTCACCCTTGTCTGTTTCAAGTGTCTTGTTCCATGTCCCCTAAGTCCCTGTTGCAAGTCCAAGACTGAGAAGCAAGTGTAGCTTTTTCACATGTTTCTCTGCTCCATGTGCCTCCTCGAGATCTCCTTGCTTTCCCTCTTTTTTTCCAGTCTCCTCTCTAGCTTTCCCTCCTCCCTGCTCAGCTCTACCCTTCCTTGGATGGGACAGGGAACCTGGAACCTCCCCTATCCCTGGGGACCACCCAGTTATAGGAGGACATGTGGCTAGTACTCAGAATGGCATCTGTCCGTGGCAGGTGCTGCATAAATATTCACTCAGTCATTCTCTCATCCATCTGTCCATCTGTCCATCTGTCCACCATGCTTTGGCAAACTCTTGTCATGCCCCGCTCGAGTCTGGCTGGTGCACGTTGCTGGGTGTTCTGTGATCCAGGCTCTGGGTTTCCAGTCTCAGGTGGGAGGTGGACTGCAGGTGGACAGCTGCCCTAAAAGGCCACGTGCTCTATTCGGCAGTGGGGATGGCTGGTCTGGAGCTGCAGGCAGGGGAGAGTGAGCTCTGCAGAGAGTACCGGCGATGTCTCTAAGAGGATGATTTTTGGATATTTGTATTATTAGGATAAAGAGACCAAATAGACAGTGGCTAAAAACATCCCAAGAGTTTCTTCCTTGTTGGAGTGAGCTTTGACCTTTGGCCCACAAGGTCATCCAGGGATCCAAGATCCCCTCCCAGGAAAGGGGTTTTCAAATGGGGTTCTGAAAAGCAATGGTGAGAGTGGACATCCTTGCCTTGTTCCTGATCTTGGGGAAAGGCCTTCAGCTTCTCACCATTGAGGATAATGTTGGCTGTGGGTTTGTCGTATATGGCTTTTATTATGTTGAGGTATGTTCCTTCTATCCCAAGGATTTCAAGGGCTTTATCATAAGTGGATGTTGCACTTTGTCAAATGCTTTCTCAGCATCTATTGATATGATCATGTGGTCTTTATTTTTCTTTTTGTTGATGTGTTGGATTACATTGATTGATTTTTCGGGTGTTGAACCATCCTTGTGTCCCTGGGATAAATCCTACTTGGTTGTGTATCTTTTGGATGCATTGTTGGATCCTGTTGGCTAAGATTTTGTTAAAAATTTTTGCATAAAATGGCCAACAGATAAATGAAAAAATGCTCAACATCACTTATAATCAAGGAAATGCAAATCAAAACAACTATGAGATACCACCTCACACCTGTGAGGATGGCACACATTAAAAATGCAGGCAATAACAAATGCTGGAAAGGATGTGGAGAAAAAGGAACTCTTCTACACTGCTGGTGGGAATGTGAACTGGTCCAACCACTATGGAAGGCTGTAT
>PVIJ01016143.1:0-33762 GCA_004024925.1 Scalopus aquaticus
GGGTACAGGCCAGAGGCGTGGGGCGGCGAGAGGGTTCACCAGAGACAGAGCGGGGAGCAGAACAGGCAGATCAGAAATACACTGCTGAGGGGAGCAGCGGGCGAGGCAGGAGAGGTCTGCCGCGCCATGTGGGATTCTCCCTGGCTGGGTGTCGAACTCGCGTCGCTGCTGCCCACAGCTCCACAGCGCAGCGCTTAACCGCTGCGCCACCAGGGAGGCCCAGTTTATTGAGCATTTCTAAGATTGCTGAGGCCATAGTACCAAATGGAGTGGAATTCCTTTTTGAAAATACAAAACAGAATGATAATTTATGCTATTATAAGAAAGACAATTACTAAGTAGAACAGATTCTTAAGTGTTTATTGCTCAGAACATTCTCTCCCTAAGAACAATCCACACCAGAACCCAAATTATATTCAGAACATTACTTAGTTCTCAAGGAATCAGGGTCAACTGAAGTAGCTGGATATTGGTGCCGTCAAAGGAGGAGAACCATGTCTGCTATGGGTATTGACTTGTTGAAATCAAATACTTGTATTCAGAGCTAGAGCACGTTTCTCCCGTCACATAATTATAATTCTCATCTGCCTAGAGCCTCAGTGGATGGTAGTTTCATGATTCCTAAGATGTATACTGAAGGAAAATTCATACAGAATTTAAGAGATGTATATTCTTAGAGCAGGAGAAGACTGTAGTGTTTGCAATGCATTATCCCCTACACGTTGATCAGTTAACTCTTTTTCTAGCTTTGCTTTTGTCCAATGAGTAATTATAACTTGTTATTAAACTCACGCACAATGAATTGTCACCTCTTTAGTTATTTCTTCCTTTTCCTTTTTTTCAAATAGTTAATCTATTACATATTAGAATTGCCTCTTCTTTTATATTAGAAAAGATGGAATCTGCACAAGACCAAGCCAAATGAAAAATATTTAAAATTTTATAAAGCTTAGATCCATTCAATCTGATTTGGAGTATCATTTTTATAATCAGCTATTAACATCTCCAGTCATCACCTCTTACTAAACTGGACCATGAAATCTATAACAAAAAATTGAAAGTATTAAATTTCATTGTGCCACTTACGAAAATTAAATTCTGGATGATCTATTTGATATAAATTGATATAAATTGATATAAATGCCCTAACTTGTGAATGTCTGTAATTACACAACATGCACATATAACCACATTTATTTCAGTGGATATGTTATAATTGGGGAAATATTCAGACATTAGTAAATCCCTGGAATTGGTTTTCAGCTTTTTTTTTATTTTTAGTTACTGATAGAAGGCCCAGACATATATTTGTTTCAGCTTGGAAAGGGGAAATGTTAACATTTCGCGAAGAAAGTCATATTGTAGCCTCTGTATTGGAAGACAAGATTATGCATCCAATTGGGTACTTGATGACCATTCTGAGACATATTTGGGAATTACAGCGCTCTGAAAGGTGGTTTTTCACAAATGCACTCTAATCTTCTTTATTGTGTTTTCTTAAACTAGTAGAAGCAACACATGCCTATAATAATTAAAACAGATAAACATATAAATTAAAACATGAAAGTGCCCTCTTCTCATCTTTACAGAGTTACCTATTATCAGTCCAATGTATTCTATGGCTGTACAAACATAAATGATGAAAATGAACTGACAGTCCATGTATTGTTCTGTTTTGCAACTCTTACTCACTTAAAATACAGTCATGTATTCTTACATGCAAATCTTACTTCATTTAACTTAAGCATTTCTCTGTAGATGATCTATATTTTTAGGTAGTCAAATCATTCCGCTTTTCCCAGTATGGCTCCTAGATTTGGGCTCATGCTGAGTCAGACTTTTCTCACCTCAAGATTTTGTATTTTCTTGAAGCTTTTAATAATAGCTGTGTGTGTATGTGTGTATGTTTAATCCTTCTGGTATATACTTTTGTGTATAGTGTGAAGTAGAGATGTGATTTTACGTCATTTCCCAGCCCTAAACATTGAATATCTCATTTTTTCCTCCACTTTTTGGCAGGACTTTGCATACATTATTAATCATAGCTTGTTTACAAAATGTTATTCTTTTCTATGAATGGAAATATTATTGCTCCTTTTGTTATCTTTGAAGTATGATGCACCGCGGACTGTTGGTGACGTACTATATCACAGAACCTGTTTTATTAAAGATAAAACGAAAAGTATTGGGTTTTGATACTAACTCAGTGTGCTGTGGGCCTATCGTGAAGACAAACTCCCAAAAGGATAAATACAACGCACTTTGATTTAGAAAAATGCCTTAATCTGTAAAAGGTAGTCCAGCCGGTGACTTACATGAAGTGGCAACACTTCATTCAAAGCAACCCTAATGTTGTCTTTCTTGGGGCCCATGACAATGAGCGATCTCATCAGCGTATCTGAGAACTTGAAAATCTGTTTGCTACTTAGTCTTCCAAGTAGGACAGTTATTATATATCGCCATGTGTGCCTTAGAGCTAAAGATAAGAAAATGATTTTTTTTTAAAACATGAAATGAACTATCAGTTCTAGAGGGCTTGAAAACTATGGATTAGGCATTCTAGTGGACATTTACAAGATACAGTAATATTCTTATCAAAAATCAGGAGAGATACAAATTTGGGTACAAATAAAGAAAGTCCTATAATGAAAAAATGAAATGTATCAGAGAGACATTGAAACTAAAATAATGGTTGAAGTTACAATTGATGGAAACATTCTGAGGATGAGTGATAGATGATACTCCTTTCCATCAGTAATATGCATGTCCTTTTAAGCAAAAGAAATAAGAAAATAATGTTAACACATGGTTTGAATAGTGCAATATGCACTAAAAATTTGCTAAATAGAGGGAATTTATTAATTTTTTTGTCTCATCACTTCCTCTAATTTGCTTATTGAGTTTGTGATTTTTTAATAATCCCTTGTGTTTTAGACAAATACAGTCATATCAATTATAAAGAGAAAATAGTTTTAATGTTCCTCAATTTTACACTAATTGTTTTCTATCTTACTGTAATAGCTTTAATCTCCAAAAATACTATTGAATAAAAATAGTGGTGATAGTGGATGACCTTGACCTATTGTTACTTTTAGTGGAAATAACTTCCACATTCAATGGTTACAAGGAGGATTGCTGCCAATTGTTGGGAAAAATCCTTTCAGTATTAAAGTTATTCCTTTCTATTTCTTTGGTATCCATTAAGAGTAGTTGCTGATTTGTTCCCTAACAGTTTTCAGTATCTATTGACAGAAACATACTTTTTTCTTCTTATAATTTTTTTATGAAATGAATTATATTGATAGAAATTTTGGTGCTGACCATTTTTGCCTTTATGGATCAATCCCTACTAGGTTACAATATAGTATTTTTCATGACAACTTCCTTGATTATATTTGTTTATATGTTTTTAAATTAATATTTCATTTTGATTTTATATTTATCATTTATATTTGCTTATAGTTATCTTCTATGAACTATCTTTAACAGGTTTTGGTCTTAAGTTTGTTAGCTTTATAAAATTTATTAGTGAGCTTTCAATTTACTTCCTCTTTTCTGGTAGAGTTTAAATGACATAGGTATCATTACTCCTTTAAAGGTTAGATAGACCTGAACTACAAAACTACTTGATCTTGGTTCTTTTTTTAGTGATAGATCTATAATTACATTTCCAATCTTAGTTGCATTAATCTGTCTACCCAAATATTCTATTTCTTGGGTTAATGTTGATAACTTCTATTAAGAAATCATCTATTTTCAAATTAAATGTCATAGATTTGTATGTAAAATTCTATTTCTTTTCATCACATCTATTTATAATATGTGGTTAAACAGTTAGTATTCATAACTTGTATACTTTTGTTTCTCCCCTCTTTTTACTTGTACTCACGTAGAGTCTATTTTATTGGTTTTTATTTTTTCAAAAAAACAACTTTTTATTTATCAGGATTCCAGTTGGGGGTTTTTTGTCATTATTTTCAACTTTACTAATTTTTTCTTTTTTGGATTTGTTTTATCGTGCTTTTTCTAGTCCTTCAATAAGTGCTCATTTTTTTTATTCATGGTCTTCTTGAATATTAATAGTAATTAAGACTTTTTGAGTAAAATTTTCATATGTTCCATCGGATTTGATATTACGTAGTTTCCATTTCTTTCTTTGATATTATGTAGTCTCCATTCCTTAACACTTGCAATTTTATTTTTTAATTTCCTCTTTGATTCATGGATTATTTAGGAGAATATCAAGCATTTACATTTAATGGTGATCTTTTATTATTTTATTCTAATTTTACTTTATTAAGATAAGATGAATGCTTATAAATGCTCTCCTTTTTCATTTAACCTGAGTTTTTAAATTTGAAAATCATGTCTTTCAATCCCAGGAATTATTTTTCTTGCTTTAATTATATTCTTTTCAGTGCTGTTATTGCTTTTTTTTTCAAAGATGATATCTTACTCCTTCAATAGTTTTATCTCAGTGGGAAGCAATATAAATTTAGGAGTGCACAGGCAGTGAAATATGAATGTATTATCAGAGACTGGAGAAATTTGAAAAATGGGAACTCCAAGGTAATTCTTCTGGGAGGTATCCTTTGGAGGCAATACTGGAATTTGAGTAAAATGTATTGAAATCAATTTCATGATTCAGTGTTTGTTGTCACAGTATCTATATTTTCTTCAAATTTTGTTTCTTAAGACATACATAGAGCTGCTTACATTAATAGGAGGGTAAAAATTTCCAGAAAGTGTCTTTAGGTTGTTACCCATAATTCATCTGTTCTCTCACTCTGTCTCCCTCACCCCTTCCAGGTCTGTAATGTGTCATATCAGCACAGTGCTCCAGCCACTATTGTGTGTTCGTTAACTATGTTGTAGTTTAAAAGAGATGTGCTCAGAACTTAATGTCCAGAAGAAAACAGGGTGCAAACAAATAAGCTGTGTAGCGATTGCGGTGTGACCAACAGCTGATACCATTTTCCAATGGACTCATCTTGTCATTTCTCCAAGGGAAACCTGTGAGTAATAAGAAAGAAGAAAATATATAATGACTTACTAAGATATGGGTGACACCAAAAACTATCGAACATTTCTATGTACTCTCTGACTGGAATCCTGGAAACAAATTGTCATTTCTTCCTTTCCTTGAAGATGGTTTCTTATTTATTCTTAAAATAGAAATTTTAAATTATACTAGAGATTATGTTTGATACAAACTTAATGTTCTAGCATTGTCCTCTCATAATAGTTCTTAGTTTTTCTTTTTCCCCATTCTATTCTTCACAAAAAGTTCATGGAAAAGGTTTGTGATTTCTCAAAACCTAAATTATAGTTGATGCTCTACACTAAGATGTGTCTAGCTAGAGTTTTGTTTTTATTTAATCTGTTTAAGACTCAGTGTGTTCAATATGAGGACTCATGTGTTGTTTTCTTGTTGAAAATTCTGTGCCACATTGTTTCAAATATTGCCTTTTCCTCATTCTCTCTGCTCTGTCTTTATGGAACTTCTTCCAGGCATATTTTGATATGTTCTATTTACAATAGAACATAATAACAAATAAGTTATTCCATTTATTTATATTTTACATGACTTCACCTTTTTGTGCTGCATTCTGAGTGATATTTTTTAAAATCTGTCTTTGAATGTCTTAATTACCTCTTTGATTTTGAGTTTATCTCTGCTAGGGCCATGTGAGATTCACCAGTGCCAGTTTAATTTTTATGGTAGTTTATGTCCTTTGGGTTCTCTAACATGTAGAAACTGATTTCAACTCCACACTTGTGAGTATAATTTGGCTGGATTCTGATAGCTCTCCGGGAGGGCTCTTTATCCACCCATGACTGCAAGCAAAAGACAAGTTTTCTGGTCTTATATCTTTGCTCTGAGAAGGGTTTTCGGTCATCATTTAATGGTCATCTGTCTGTGACTTCTGGATTTAAACAGAAATTCAATATCAGCTTCCCATCTCTCACTGCCTAGTGGCATCGCTTCCTGTCATCATGTGTAATTAAAGTTTGGTACTTAGTCCTTAAAGTCAATATCCATCTTTTTGTCTTTATCTCCTGCTCACTGCTGTTTGTTCCTCCTTTGTTTCTTGGGGATTTCTATTTTATGAGTATAAACTAGACTATTTTTACCATTTTTTGAAGGAGAGCATATTCTATCATTTCTGTGAGTTTCAAGTGGGAAGAAGGTAACTTTCCAAGTCATTCACTCTGTTATTGCCTAGAATTTCCTCATATAGTTATGTTGGACTGGATTGTGTAGGCAACTTGTGTCATGCTTCTTAAGAGACATATGGGGACATGGCTACTTAATAGTACTTCAAGTCAGGTAGTATAGGGTCTTACCAAGTTTTCTGTATCTCAGCATGGCAGTGGAAGGGAAGCTGAGAAAGTCTTGGTCATTCAAGAATGGCACAGAAGCAACTAGAGAAACCATATGTCTGAAGGGGGCACAAGGAAGGAATGATAGTGGTGAATTATGTAGGACAATGGTACTAGAAACACATGGACGCTTTCCTTCCAACAACTCTAAGATACTCTATAAGCATCCTTTAACTTAAACACAACCATGAAGAAAACAACAGACTTTGAACTGATAGTTTCAGTTACCCCTAGGAAATGAGAAAACCAAATGGAAATCATAAGCATTGTTATAGAAAATTAAAGTTGGATGTCTTGCACACTAGAGTTTATGGACTGAGATTCATTCCAGTTACATATAAATACATACACATGTTACATACATATTTGTATATGGATGGTAAAACAGCTGGAATACTATGGCATTATGTAACAGTGAGACTACCAGATATTTACATTGTCCTCTTTGCCCAGTTAATTATGATTTTCCTTTTTTCAGCTCAAATTCCACTTCTTTAGGGAAAATTTCCCTGTCCTTACCAACCCACTCAGGGCATGTCTTGATCTTTTCCTGTATACTCTTCTATACCTGTTTTCTGTTCTGTCTGTGTACCTACATAGAATTATAACACTGGTCAACAGTGAGATTGTTACTGACTTAAAAATGCCCTAATCTGTAGTATCTTGGTGTGCTGAACATGAATATAACCCTGAAATTTTTTATTAGCTCTCGTTTTGAAGATATTTCATATAATTCATTTTATGTTTCACTGTGTCAATTTATCCAGTAGTACTGCAACAACATCCTAAATCAACCTAGAATGATGTAATATTGCATTGTATTGCATTGCATAATACCATCTTGCACACATCATCCAGAGTTGATTGCATCATTTTCTGATGCAATGAAATACTACTGCCAGGCAGATGCTGAAGTAAGCTGACGTCAGCAGTGCACTATAGAAAGCCCTGTCGGAAAGGTTGAGCATTGAAAATATTTCAGACTGTGTGAGACAGTTTAAGTTACTGTTCCATAGAACTGTTATTATTTTTTCCATTTTGACACAATACAGAACAGTAATACCTTGAAAGTGTGTTAATTGTGCGGACTATTTCTGCTCTATTTGTGGGGAAGTGACATTTGCCAACGAGAAGGAAAGTATCACTTCTCAAGTGAAGAAGGCCTATCATCTTTACTTTGGATGCAACGCTGGTGACCAAGACAATCCTTGGGCCCCGCATAGATGCTGTGCTACATGTACAACACAGCTTTCACTGTGGTTCAATGGCAGAAGACCATCAATGCCGTTTACAGTTCCCATGGTGTAGAGAGAGCCAAGCAACCACATAAAAGACTGTTGTTTCTGCTTGGTTCCTCCTTTTTCGGGCAGAATAACAAAGCAAAAGAAGTCGAGAACAGTCTACCCAAACATTCTGTCTGCATTGAGACCAGTTCCACATGGTGAGGGGCTTCCTATTCCAGAACCTCCAGCAGAATATTCTCTTGATTCATCTGATGAGGACAAGGGTGAGCCGACCTGTTCTCCTGTTCCATCAGCATGCAGTGATCCAGATTTTCACTGTGGTGCATCATCAACCCCACACAGACTAACACAAGAAGAACTAAATGGCCTGGTTCGTGATTTGGACTTATCCAAGAACAAGGCAAAATTGCTAGGATCAAGACTCCAACAATGGAATCTTCTAGAAGAAGATGTTACAATGACTTTCTATCGAAAGCACCACCAGCAGTTGGAGCCTTTCTTCAGAAAGGAAAGTACTCTGATATTCTGTTCTGATATTGAGGGCCTCATGAATGCCTTAGAAATCACTCATGACCCACAAGAATGGAGACTATTTCTAGACTCTTCGAAACTGAGTCTTAAGGCTGTGCTTTTGCACAATGGAAACCGGTCTTGCATCTATTCTATTCCTGAACAGCAAGCTGTACAAGAGACAAGTGAAGAAATCCAAGAAGTAGTCTATGACTTGATTTTTTACAGGTATTAATTATAGGCCTATTACTATTGGCATGCATTTTGTGATGTAAACATCAATTTATTGCAGATTACAAAAAACTAGAGCAAAAATTAGAATTTGACTGTCATATTCATGTTGAGCACATACAAATTGGTAGGAAATGACTAATTTTATTTCAGTAACATGACTTGTAAAAATTTGTCGACCAGGTAATTATTCATACACTCATAATTATTTGATTAATGTAAATACCCCACTAGTTTGTAAGTTTCATGAATGCAAAGACTTTGTTTTTCTCACTATTGTGTTCTCAGTACCTTGCAAAAGTGCTCAATAAAGACTTACTAAATAAATACATTTCTGCATTGACTATTTTTACAATGATCACTAATTTAATTATTAAAAGATAGTAAGTCATCTTACTCAGAGCAAATACAGAGATTGTCTCTGGAAAATAACCTCAATATCTTTGAGTGTCATATTTACCATTAAGACTGTGTTGGTGGGCCTCCATGGTGATGCAGGGGTTAAGTCTCAGCACTATCAAGGTATCACCAGCTGCAGCAGCATGAGTTCAATCCCTGGCCAGGGAGCTAACACAAATATGGCACAGCAGACCTCTCCTGTCTCGCCCACTGCTCCCCTCAGCAGTGTATTTCAGTAGATCTGCCTGTTCTGCTCCCCACTCTGTCTCTGGTGAATCCTCTCACTCCCCCACACCTCTGCCCTACACCCCAGCTTGTATGCATAAATAAATAAATCTTTATAAAAATATTTTAACAAAAAAGAATGTGTTGGTAAGTATAGTATGTGGAAAAATCCACATACACCGTCCTATCACTACTAACACAGTACATTACATATACTTTCCAGGAACTTAAAGATTTGGCCAGTTAATACCTGTTCTAGCTAATCAGTATGGTCAGTGGATGAGACTTCTTTGGACACTGGTCTAAGGGAATCATCAGGAAGGAGGAATCATCAGGGAGGAGGTAGACTGGTAAGCTGCAGTCCTGAATAAGGTTATGCTCTTCTTGGATTCCCTGGAGTTTGGGGCTGAGAGGCCTGCCAGACTGTTCTTTAGTCTAGGTGGGAAGTAGCAAATAAGGTCCAGGAAGAGCTCCTCTTAGGCACCATGAACAAGGACAAAAAACAGGCAGGTGTGGAGAAGGTCTCTCTCTAGGAATTAGTTAGCAAGCTTCATTAAAAACCCTCAGCTGCAGGGCTAGGAGGGATCTTGTTCTGTTTTCCAATGGTGGGAAGAGTGTTCTCATCTATGCTAGGACTAACTATCTCTATGGGAAAATGGCAGAGGGATGGAGGGGGCCAAAAGCATTTACTCAGGTCACCCCTTTGGTGACCCTGTCTATGTATATTTTTAGAGTAAACATGAGAGTCAAATGTCTGAATGCAAAGAATAAGACCCTAGAGGCTATGGGAAAGTTCAGGAGATAACATCTTCCCCCTTTTTGACAGGACGAGGAGGATAAAACCATTTCTGCATTCCTCACACCCTCAGCTGCCTCGGTCTCACAACTCTTTCCTTTGCCCAGAGTTGAATCTCGTTATTTAGAACTCAGTCTAAAAACTTATAAAATGCCTTGTAAATGCTTCTTATGTAGAAAAATAAGACAATTGTAGAGTTTCATTGGAGGAAGTCCCTCGCACGAAGTGAGTGGGGCCTCCCTCTTAAACTGGAAATATTTTTATTACAGACTTTCCCTCAAATTGATTCTTCATTGATTTCTCAGTGATAATAACTTCATTGCTTTTTATTTGGATGGTAAAAATGATTGCAAGTTGATGCTTATTTTTTTTAAGGCTGCAATAGTTCTGGAAAATATGAGGAAGTAGGTACTAATCTCATCTTCAATCTCTGCCTCTATTATTGACCTCCTGACCATTCCTTAACTTAGTCCCTGCTCCCCCTCACATTTTGGTGGATGGATGTGGTTGTAGGGGAAATGGAAATTATTACTGTCGTGGGAGTGAGGATTTGGGGGGGGGGGAACTGGGGATAAGGTCAACCCTGAGAAAGGTATCAATGAAGCTGAAACATTTGGAAACTGTTGCTCAGAGTCAGGAAAAACAGGCACTGAGGCCAGTGTCCTGGATGATTAATCTCTTTCAATAATAGCATTTTATAATTTCCTCTACAAAGCTCTCCTCATTGTGGCCGAGACTGTTGGCGGTCTCAATGTCCATTTTGTCTGCTGCCTTTTGGACATTCAGCTAGATGATGGTAATGGGTGTTCCCTGTGATCGAGTGTGGCCATGAGACTGAGTTCCAGCCTATGAATTGTGGCAGAAGTGATGTGTATCAGGTTCAGATTTTCCCTCAAAAAGCATATCTGATTTGTGCTCCCTTTTTTCCCATGCCCTAGCTGAATAGAGAGAACGCTAGTACCTATGGGAGAGTGGAATGACAGAGCCTGCTAGCAAGGGGACAGGAAAAGAGGAAGTCTACCACACGAAGTTGGTAACTGTTTAGAATGGAGCTGTTATTTGAAAGAGAGATCTGACAGTACTTAACCAAGTTAATTATGCAGATGCCTTATGACCCAAGAATTCCATTTCTTTTATTCCAGAACACTTCTTACCTAGTACCATAAGGGGGCAGGTATGAGGACATTCATCTGAGTGTTTTGAGGTAGTAGAAATTTTGAAGCAGTCTAGATTCCATTTTAGAGAAACAAAGAAGTAAATTGCAGTGAAGGAACACTGTGGCACAACACGCAACAATTGGAAACTACAAAATAGCATGGATAAGTATTTCTTAAACATTATTGCTAAGTGAAGAAAAAAGCCAGAACTAGAACCAAAGCACCATACTGCTATCTAAATTTAAAATTTCTACATACAAAGTGAGTTTTAAAAGAAAGCAAACAAAATATATAAATGTCAGCTGTATTAGAATGGTTGCTTGTGGGGAAGAGGATGGAAGCCAGGAATAGACATGAAAAGAAACAAAGTAAATGAATGAAGAGGAAAAGGTTTTTGGTCAGACCAATGCAGATGGCATGATGGAAGGAAGGAATATGGTTTCTATAACCCTCATCACCTGAGGTTCACAAAAAAAAAAAAAAGGAAAGAAAAGAAATCCATTAATGTTGTAGTAGCATCAAAGGCTAAAACTGTTTTAACAAAAGACTCAAGTAGTCGTTCTAATTTTACAGCCAGCCTTGCATTTAGATTGGGGTCATATGACTAGATCTGGAAAAGGTACTATAAGCAAACATAATGTCAATGATTTCTGGGCTAGGATAGTTTCAAAACTTGTATTAAAGTCCTGTATTGAGGTGGAGGAGGGCAGGAATAAACTTTGATCACTGAATAACTACATGGAAAATTGGAGAGCTGCGCAACCCTCGTCAAATTCTATATATAGATAAGAAATAAACCTTTGTTTATTTCACTGAGGCTTTGGGGTTTGTTTGCTATTTTGGCATAACCTATTGTTACTCTAACAAATATGGTTTTGTATTATATCTTACTTACTATCTGATAGAATAGGTCTCCCCTCTGTATCCTCTTTCTTCAAAATTGACATAGCTCTTCTTGGATCTTTATACTTCTGTACAAATGTTAGAATGTGTAAATCAAACTTTAATAACTTTTTTAAAAATGTTAAGCCAATTTTGTGATCCAACATTGATTGTGACTTTTTTCCTGTAACTTTTTTTTTGAGGTAACATTGATTTACAACACTGTACTTGAATAAAGAATATGTTCACACCTCTTCAAATGACACTTGTATACATTGCTGCATTTTACTTGTTGGTATTTTGTTTTAAATGTTCACAGTTATGTTTATAAGTAAGACGTCTATAATTTTCCTTTTTCATGTTGTCCTTGTCTGGTTTTGAAAAAAGGTTAATACTAGTCTTACGAAATACATCGTATAATATTACTTCTTTCTGTTTTCTGGAAGGGTTCATATAAGACTGTGATTATGTATTCCTTCTGGGCAGAGGGACTTTCTAGTTATTCATTTAACTTGCTTTTTTTATTATGCCATTCAAAGGCTTTGTTGATACTATTTAATATATGCTTATTTTCTTGTTTTTTCATTCTTCTGTTTTTAGCTTATTCTATTGGTCTTTTTCTAACTTCTTAATTTGGATCTTTAGCTTATTAATAGTTCATCCTTTATCCTGTCTAACATAATATTTAAAAAATAATTACTAAGATATAATTCACATGCTAAATAGTCCACACATTTAAAGTATACATTCAATATTTTTAGTATATTTGTAGAGCTGTGCAACCATCACCACAATTAATTTTAAAATATTTTTGTCACCCCATAAGGGAACCTTTTGCCCATTAGCTGTCAATCTCTACTTCTCCTCTTCTGCCCTTCCAGTCCTTGCCAACCATCATTATCTCTGCCTCTATAGACTTGCCTATTATGAACAAATCATATGAAACAAAAATTTAGGCCATAAATTTCCCTTGAAATACTGCTTTTATTGTATCCCACAAATTTCTATATTAAGTATTTTCATTATACTTTCTTATATTTCTTAGTATTTTAAAATTTCTATTATGCTTCTTTTTAATCCATAAATTGTTTAGAAGCATATTTTAAACTTTCCAAACACGTTTCTTTAAAAAGTATTATCTTGTTATTGATTTCTATCCTAGTTGCATTTTGCGTTGCTAAACTGTTCTTTGTACTGATTCTTAGAAATTTGTTGAGACCTGCTTTATGACCTCATAGAGGATCTATTATTGCAAATGTCTTAGGTATGCCTGAGGAGAAAGTGTATTCTATCATAATTGAATGCAGATTCTGTATATGTCCACTAAGTTAGCTTGCTGATTTCATTGTTCACTATTCTATAACTTTACTAATTTTTGTTCTCCTTGTCCTTTAAATAGTTTAGAGAAGCATATTGAATTCTCTCATATGATTGTTCATTTTTTTAGTTTGTGAAATTTGTCATTATATATCTTGAGGTTATTTTACTACGTGCTCGTATATTTAGAATTATTTTCTTGTAAATTGAACTTTTATCATCATTTTAAAAGTTTTAATTTTGAAGCAATTGTAGATTTACAAGAAGTTGCAAGGATAGTAAAAAGGGGTTTTCTGTATTCTTCACATTTTCCCCAATCCAATGTTTTTATCTTACATAATAGAATGTGATGTCAAAATTAGGAAATAGACTTGACACAATGTCTGTGAAGAGTTCTGTGCCATTTTATCACATCATTGCAATCAAGATAGAGAACTATTTTATTACTGTAAAGATCATCTTTATGTTATCTTTTTCTATTCACACAAACTTCCTACCCCACCATCCTGAACTACTGTCAATGATGAATCTGTTCTCTATCTCTAATTTTTTCATTCCAAAGATCTTTATAAGTAGAATCATACAGTATGTGACCTTTTGACATTTGCTTTTTTTTTAAACTCAGTACAATACCCTTGAGATCCAAGCTGTTGTGTATATCAATTGTTCATTCTGTTTTATTGCCAAATAGCATTCCATGGTAAGGATATACCTTAGTTGTTGTTTTTTAACCACTCACCTATTTTTAATGTTTAATAATGCTTTGTCTTAAAATATATTTTGTCTCATTAATTTGGCTGTGCCAACTTCCTTTTCATAAGTGATCGTATGGTATATTTTTCTATCCCTTTACTTAAAAAAATATTTTTTAATTGAGGTAATATTGGTTTACAACACTGTATATGGTTTAGGGGTACAGGTTCACACCTCTTCAGATGTATGTCACCACACCACACCCACCACCAACACTCCCATAATCTTCCACCATTTCCATTGAGCCCCCTCCCCTCCATTCTTTTACTTTCAAAGTTTCTTGAGCATGTAGCTGAATTTTAAAAATCCAACAATATATTTTTAATTAGTAAGTCTAGCCCATTTCCACTAATTGCAATTACTAATTTATTTGAGCTATGTGCTTTCTACTTGCCTTGCTTTTTTGAAGCTCCTCTTTTCTCATTTCTTACCTTCCTTTGGACTAATTTTTTCTCTTAGTGCAATTTTTCCTTTAATCCCATGGACATTTTATACTCTTTCATTTTTTTGGTGATCACTCTTGAACTTTTTAACTTATGTCTATAGCTAATCAATAAAGTAACAACAGGTAAGAGCCCCAATTACGATTAACTTGGACTGATATAAACTTATGTTCTTAGTCAGGCACACTCAAAATCTACAGTTCTCCTTTTTTTTTTGGCTCTGATATTGCAATATCATCCTCAGACCTAAGGTGTTTTCATATTTCAAAGTATGAATCTCAGTGAGGGCATATGAGGCAAATTGCTATTTATTTTCCTTATAAGAAGGGCACAGAGAGACCTATTTTCAAAATGTCCAAAAAGACTCAGAATTTCCCAGATCACTTATTTCGTTTATCAGTGTTCCCAGTTTCACAAAGGAAGTCTGGTAAAGTGGTGAATTCAACTGATATTACGATTAAGTAATAGAAAAGGCCAATTTCTAAACTCATTCTTCAAGTTGTCTTGGTCTGACAGCTTTAAGTGGAAGAGGATTCTTGCAGTAGGGTTCCATTATTGCTCTATTTTCTCTTTTACATTGAATCAGGTACTCAATAATTTAACCTACTTGTTGTTTTCACTGAAGTTGCTCGGTGTCCTTAGAAACAAACATCTGATCTCAGCCCTACTGAATTCTACTTCTCCATGAAATCATTCTATGGGAGCAACCACCTTGTCACCTGAATCTGTTGTTGAAGGAAAGCACCCTCAGTTCATTGTAGGCAATTAGCTGTCAATTTCTGGTTGTGGAAAGAATCCTCATTTGCACTTTGCCCACCTCTATCCAAATTTTCCATTTTCTTGAGATTCTATTGTTTACACCCCAGCTGTTTTTTTGTTTGTTTGTTTTTTGTTTTTGCCTTACTCTTAGTCTGTAGCTTTTTGCTTATGCACAAAAAGGGAATTTAAGGAAGGCTATTGTGATATATCCTAAAAGTACTAGAAATTTTTTAATAACTTCATCTGATAAAGGATGGAAACAAATGAACTCCAGGGGAAACTTCATCTTTGTGCTCTACCACTAAACAGATAAAATTTTCAATTCTTGCATCTATCAGTTCATATTCTTTTTAAAATTGAGCACTATCAACTTCCTGATCTAATTGTTTACATGAACCAATAAGTGAAAGCAAAGAAGGCAGGACTGTTCAGAGCAAACATGGTTGTGAGAACTGTCCTACTTCACCAGTGCCTTGGACACACAATGAGAAAGGCAAAAATCATAGCACAGAATGTCCAAGGAATGTGTCAATGATCACATTGCAGAAATAATTGGACACTGGATAACTGGTGCTCAATTCCTGACACCTATTATTTTACTAAATTAAATCTTTTCAAAGAACTCCTCGTTTAAGTCTCAGCTCTGCTTGGACTGAGCTACTGATCTTTCACATATGGTGTAATTTAAGACAAAAAAAACTCAGACTTTAGGAAATTAAGTATTTACCCATTATGTGATTCTTAGCCCATACTTAAAGTCAGGCTACATATCTCTGCATGAAAATAGGTTTCATCTGAAGGGAATGGAAGTTTCCACTGCTAATTAGAGCTAGGAACAAGCCAAGAGACACTGATGTGTTCATCTTCAATGCATGAGTTTAGATTCCACCTCTGTCTCATCCAGAAGACACTAACTGCTTAGGATTACCATCTTTTTGGATTCTCCTTATTAGGGGTTCAGTCTTGGGTCTAGCTTCATACAGGGTCACCTTGTTATGGTAACAATGCTATTATTTACTAAGTGACTATGGGTTTGATGTCATATGATCACAGTAAAACTGAAGAAGATTAGCATTAGCAATAGAGTCTACCATCATTTCTTGCCTAGAAGGAGAACAAGTAAAAAACTTTACCTTCATTATTATCACAGATATCTTCAGAAAAATCTTTAAGTGTTAGAAGCAGTGAAGCTTGCAGTTATGGATACAAGAGTTCAAAAATTCTAATCCTCCTTGTAAGCTCAAATTTTATTGTTGGTGACAAATACTGTCAGTTGTTTTCCTAAAAGTCTCACTTAATTCATTTTCAAGAAAACATTTACCCAATATCCAAGTCTAAGAACCCACAGTTGTCCTGCCACTCATTCTTTCAAATGAAAAATGATGCTCAATTAAAAAAAAACCCAGCTAATTCTGTACACAACTCAAATGAATGTGCAAGTATTTTTCTTCAAGAAAATCATTGTATTAAACTATGAAGCTGAAATATCTTGTGTGTGCTTACTATTTTATCACACAGAATATCAAAAACACATGCACTCAAGCACTATTTCATAGTTTATACTTTTGTTACAAATGACTTTACTAGGACAATTTAAAATGAATATAGATTGAAATTTTTTTTGAGTGTGTGGCTATAAAGAAATTAATCACTACTCCTAGAGTTTGGCAACAATGCCTTGATTTGTGCTAAGGCAGCAGCAATTTTATCCACCATTGCTTTTGCACCATTAGTTCAAATGTCAACCAAGTGAAAATAACAAATAACATGTTATTATTGTTTTGAAAATAATTTTTCCTTTATGGTTTCAGAGATCTGTGCTGGTCCATGAGATGTATTAATGTTCAGTATAATTCTAAATCTGTGTAAAATTACATAGAGATGCCATAATAAACATGTGAAAGAATTTTCTATTCTTTCACTTTCAGGAGACTTTTTTTGACTGATGCCACAGACTCTTACATATGGTGAGTGTTTTTTTTTTATTTTTGTATATATTTTTTAAAGATTTATTTATTTATGCATACAAGCTGGGGTACAGTCCAGAGGCATGGGGTGGCGAGAGGGTTCACCAGAGACAGAGTGGGGAGCAGAACAGGCAGATCAGAAATACACTGCTGAGGGGAGCAGCGGGCAAGGCAGGAGAGGTCTGCTGCACCATGTGGGAATCTCCCCCCCACCCAGGCGACGAACTCGCATGGCCTGCTGCCAACAGCTCCACAGCGCAGCGCTTAACCGCTGCGCCACCGGGAGGCCAGGTGAGTGTTTTTTTACGCCAGTAATATAGAAGCTCATCACAGTTTATTGTAGTTGCATAGTAGTTTACTGTGTCAACATATCACTTACTGTTGAGTCAATTCCATGGTGTTAGACATTTAAGTTGCTTCTAATTTTTCTTTCTGAGAAACAGTTCTCAAGTAGATCCCCTTATAATTCTTCTGTGTACAGTTATTTGATTAATTTTTTAGGGGAAAAAAATCTTCCAAGTGGAATGCTTGACCACAAGGCAGGTCTACCTTAAAACTTCCTATGCATATTACCATCTTGCCTTCCAGATAAGTTGTGCCAATATAGAATACCAATCTATCCCTTTTCTTTATGCACCACTTTCCCTCTCCAAGAGGGCCTATGTCAATTTCCTCCACTGCTTATCATGCATTTGCAAAAAATGAGGATCTTGTGAGGGGTGTTGAGAAAAAGGACCTTTTAGGAAAATCTCCATTTTCTTCTTTCATTGCTTCAGTGGTCCAGGGAGGAGAGGAAGGAAGTGAACATCAGCTCTTAAGTGAACTCAGGGATTGGGTTTCTATAAAGGCTTCACCATTGTGCTTCTTCTAGAAGAAAACAGACCTGGTACTCTAATAGTAAGGGGGAAAAAAGAAAATACTCTTGGCAACAGAGTCATCTTTCTATCACACTGTTTCCCCTCATTACTGTAAGTGGTAACTCACTTTGGCATTGCTCACTTATCATCAGACTTGCCCAAGAAAGAGGGCTTTCTCTGTCAGGACAGGCACCAGATCATACAGTTCTCCCTCTTAGCTGACCTACAGCCAAGTCAGGCTTGTACTTTTTTTTTTTAGTTGCTAATCACCATCATTCCCTAACAACTCCTATAGTTACCATCCTATTTCATTCATCATTTCATGCTTGACTTATTATAACTTCCTGATAAATGTTCTTGCTTCCAATCTTCACACACAATCCCATTCCATCTCCAATCCTTTTTGCACATTGCCGCTAGGTTATTTTTCCTTTTGCCCAAAAGTGTCCAGTAACTCCAGAATACAAAAGGATATTTCAGTATCTCAGCCTGGGGTTCAGTCTTCCCCAAACTTTTCTCATGCTAACGTTCCATTTTACCTCTCATCACTCCTTGCCATGTTTGACCACTATAGGTAAAACAGGTTTCCTTTCTACCACATGAAAAGATTATCCACTTCTATGCCTTTGTTCAAACTATTTCCCCCTCCTGAAATGCCCTTCTACATTTTCTCAAGCTGGTCTTCAGTGTGCCCTCCTCCTTGATGCCTTCTAGCAACGACTACTTTTTTTTAAAGCAGACAGCATATATTTGGTAATGAATATATGCCCAGGTACTGTTAGTAATTCTTTTGCATTTATGTACCTTATCTCCTGAGCTATTTGAAATTCAAGCACAAGAACAATTTTTGTCAGTCAAAACATACAACTTTATTGATGATACACAAATGAAGTCTTTGGTGAATAAATTCAAGTCAAAACAAATAATAGAAGTATAGGCTATTCATGAAGGACAGGTTCGCTGTTAATTCACAGAGGAACCAGTAAAAATATTTCCATCTAAGCAGCACGATTAAAGTCACAAATGTGTTTTCAGTACAAGAGGACTATTTATTTGGTATTCATAAAATGGTTCAGCTTAAAGCTGGAGACTGTCACAGATAACATCACTCTGGATGATACATTATTCAAAACTGGCAGCTGAAAGGATCCCTTTACTATATGAGCAAGTGGAAAAAAAGTAACTTTCAATTTTCATTGCTTCCAGACTGCAAAAACAAGACATTTCTTCAAAACCTTCGAGTGCACATAACCAATCAGAATTTGTCCACTAGTTTTATGACTTTCACTTTCACCAAGAGGTCATGGTGATCTGCTAAGGCCCGAATTTTCTTAACACACACTCCAGATGTTGTGCATAAGTAAAAAAGGGAACCTTTATTGAATTCTCTGTAGTTGAATACTTCTGCCCTGAGATTGTCATAGATGATCTCAAACAGAGTAAGGGCATTAATCAGAATTTCTGATTCCACGTAAGAATTATAGAGGGAGCTAAATGATGATGGCACTTGGGTACTGAGCAGTTTTTTTAACATATCTGGATTTTCGGCAAAATTTGAAAGTATTTTCAAAATTTCAACCTTGATTTTTCCACCTCCCTGAGATAACAAACGGAAGAAGTTCGCAATGGAATTGACAAGCAGGTGCTGATAATCATTTGTAATAGTCATGTTGGTTAAAAATTTTAGTCCAACTACCTGTACTGCTGAGTTCAGGTTAGAGGCCATGATATCATCCATCACTTTATTCATGTACACCTGAAGCCGCCCCTGATTTTCATAATTCTCACTTAGGTTATTCATGGCCATTAAGGCTTTTTCCTTAATGTGGGGATCGGTTTTGTTGATCATATTTGCAATAATTGGGAGGCCTCCCAATTTCCGAATAGTGTCTTGGTTGCAGGTGTAATTGGCATTGTTGCTCAGAGTGAGCAGAGCTACCTGTTGGATAAAAGGATCATCTGATTTCTGAAGCAAAGTAAGAACTTTCCTGAGATCTCGGACCCCCAGAATCTCATCAATTTCATAAGGAAAGGGGCGCTTCTGCATGGGAACAGGTTTCTTCCCTCTCCCTCTTTGCTGGGTCTCAGGCTCAGAGTCTGATTCTGACTCTGTGTCAGTCCACCCAGACTCCCCTTCCTCAGAATCAGGGACCTCTGCCAGGAAAGCCTGGCCCCCATTAGCCGAGGCTGCAGCAGCTGCCGCAGCCCCATCCCCGGGACGGAAACCCAGTCCCAGTTCGTCCACTTCAACCTTGTTTTTCTTGCCCTTGCCCTTGCCGCCAGTTCGGGATCTGTTTCCCTTGGCCCCACCTTTGGGCACGGCTCCAGTCGCTGAACCGGCCTTAGGTATAGCCCCAGTGTGAGCCCCAGGGGTTGTTCTCCTGGAGGCAGCCGCGGCTCTAGGAGACCCTGAAGTCCCAGGAGCCTCCGGCGCCCCCGTAGACGCTGCAGCCCCAGCAGGCTCCGACGCTCCACTAGGCGCGGATGCCCCAACAGGCGCCGCAGCTCCACTGGGCGTTGCGGGTATGGGCGCCTCTACCGCTTCAGTAGGTGCTGCCGCTTCAGTAGCCGCTGGCGTCCCAGGAGGCACGGCTGGCGCCCCGGGAGCCTCCGTTGTGCCAGGGGGCTCTGCGAATTTGGGAGCACCTGCTGTTGTGGGGGCTTCTGCAGCCAGGGGAGCCTCTGCCTCCCCAGGAGGTGCCACTGCTGAAATCGCTGTGGCGCCCACGACTGATTCAGCCTTAAGCCCGACCCCGACCCCCTCTACCTCTTGGACCTGACTTTCTGCCCCACTTTTAGCCTCAGGGTTGGATGCAGCTGGGGCCACTGTCTCAGCTCCAGTCGCATCTAGAGGGGCGGCTTCATCCTGGGCCCTGTTATCTGCCTCCACCCGGACCGGCGGGGGAGGGCCGACTCCTGGCCCAAGGTCGATTGTGAAACCAGCCCTCAGTCCGGTTCTAGCCCTGGCTCCAGTCCCGGCCACAGCCCTAGTCTTGGGCTTGGCCAGTCTCTTCTTGGTCTGGTTTCTTCCCCTGGCATATTTGTAGACACAGTACCAGGCGCTAGCCCCGATCACTATCCCCGCGGCGACACAGCCAGCATCCCGAACCCGGCTCATGGTGCGGCTGGCGTGATTCTCTGGTCCAGGGCGTGGAGCTGGGTGGCTCAGTGGGATGCGCACACGTCCAGGTGAGGCTCCTCGGCTCAGGCGTGCAAGTTGTGCAGACCGCAAGCCACGCAGGGCCTGGGGGAAAGGATAGAAATGAGGTTTAGAGCTCTGGCTCACTGGGTGTCTAACCAGGCTTACTTAGAGGAGAGTTTGGGGGGTCATTGCTTAGCGTACTCAGACACCAGTACTAAGGCCTGTGTTGGCTGATTCAGAACCCTGGCCCGGGCCCACCCAGAGCCTAATGGGAGATGAACGGCAGTAGGACCATCAGGAAAGCTGATGGATAGTGGGAAAGACAGCAGTGATCCCAGATTCTGTTCTGATCGGTCCCACCCCAGGCGGCCCCACTTGGTGCTCATACACATACCAGCCAGCTGGGAGCAGGAACAGTTTGCTTTTTCCCAGCACACCTGTAGTTGTGGGGGCCCCAAAGCAGACAGACCTGCAGATAGATTCCAGAAAGGCAAGTTGGATTCCATTTCCTTTCCTGATTTGAACCCCAGTGGGCAACATTTTCCCCTCCCAGGGCTCTTCTTTCCTTCCCAATCCCTTTCTCCTCAAATCATTAATTAAGAAAGCAGATGCCACACCCCTTTCCCTGCACCAAAAAGGACTGGCCCTGGGTAAGGGTGTCTTCAAAGGGGGAGAAGATGGAGGAAGAGGAGCCTCTTGTCCCAGGCTCTGCTCGGGTTCCTGACACACCCACACCAGGGGTTCCCAGACAGTTCCCACCCCACACACTGACCTCCAAGGATTTAGGGCTGTTTGTCCTTCCTTTAGTTCAGTTACAGCTTCATCTTAAGAGCAGACTGAAGGGCAGGAACACAGACAGCAGACGCTGGAGACTGAGAGCCTGGTGGATGGGGCTGCATCCAGGACAAAAGTCCCAATAATTGCATTTTAGCTTCACGTACCAGAATGACAACTGGCTCAACCTCGCAATTCCCTTAATTCTTCTCACACACCCCTCACCCACCCCCAATCCCCCCTCCTGCGCAGACTCCCCAGGCACTCAACCCCTTCTCCCCTTTGCCCCGCCCCCCGTCCGCCATTTCTCTGGGACACACAGCCACACCCCTTCTCCTGCACCGAAGCGGGAGGGGGCGGGGCGAGGGTGCAGCAAAAGCTGGATGGGACGCGGGACGGGGGATTACTGCCAAACAATCTGTGATCACCCGCCCTTCAGTCTTTAGCGCCCAGGCCTAGCAGTAACCTGCAGAACAGGGCCCTTAAGAGCTGCCCTTTCGGTTTTTCAGGATCGTAATTTTCCACTGTTTCTCCAGCTCGCACACACACCCCCACCAAGTCCCCCTATAACCTCCATTTCTCCCGCCAGCGTACCCGAACTCCTTTTCCAGGACTAGAAAAAACAGGATGAAGGGCTGTGTGGATCGGAGGTATCTGGAAGCAGCCTGGTAGTTTACACAGAGGTTTAATACCAGATTTCTCTCAGGGTCCCCCCTCCTGTGAAGCCCAGACAGAGCCAAACCCTCCATCTCCCATACAGAGGCTGGCACACCCATTTCCCAGCACCCTCAAAGGACAGGGGGGCCGTCTGGGGGGAGGGGAGCGTGCGGGGGCGGTGGGGTGGGGGGAGGTATCTGCAAAGTGAGGGTGGGAATGAACAGACAGGATTGTTTCCAAATTCCGTGCCCCTCCAGTCACCCTTTCCCGACCTCCCTACTGGCCTTAAAAGCGCTGCCACGTTTATTTCTCTTCCCTCCTCCTCTCCAAGCAGGACGGGATGTGGGGTGCGGGGCCTGAGTTTCAAAAACAAAACCAAAAAACACTGGCTGAGGAAGGAAGGAAGCGGATTTTCCGCAAGTAGAGCAGCCTTAAAGACCCCCCCCTCCCCCGGCCGCCCACCGAAATGAGCGCGGGGGGTTCCTGGAAAGCCCACCAGGAGCGGGAGAGGCGGAGGCGTCCCTGGCCTCAGACTCCGCATCTCTGGGCTACCCCTATGCAGGGGTGCCGGGTCACGTCCACCCTCACACCCACCTGCCCGGATCTGGGGGGATTTTCTCCTCCTCCTCCTCTCCTGGGTTAAACGCACGGCAATACGCAGCGCAATTGAGTTGGTACCCAGAGGAGGACGGAGGAAGGCGATCAGGGCTTTAAGTACCTTTGCCCACGTCAGCTCCTGGTCACGTGAGGACCTCGTCGCCAGTAAGCTTGGGTCCCCAATTTCCACTCCCACTAAGAGCAAGCGCCCCCTCCTTCACCCCCACTCCCACTTCACCCCAGCACAGCAGGTCCTGTCACTCATATATATATTTTTTTGGTCTTTGTAGCCCTGGAGGCCAAAAGTAGCCCCTTCTCTCTGTGTTAAGATTTGCGTTTCTCTGGTTACAGGGGAGGGAATAATGCATCTTGGAGGGCTATTGAGAAATTCTTTCTTTTTGTTGTTGGGGGATTGTCTCATCTTTTCCTGCACTACTGGACACTCTCACCTCGCTCCCCCTCCAATCCTCACACACTAGTTCCTTGCAGTAGGTTCTCTCCTCCAGTATGGGTAAGGGGTTGTGTCAGAGTGGAGACAAGGAGTGAGAGTGGGGTCTGGAATACTCCACTTTGTTTTTAAAGCTATCACCACCCTTTCTTGTTATAGTAAGAAAACAGAACAAAACCGGAGTTCAGTGTGGAAAACGGCAACAACAACAAAAAAGAGTGGGCATCTTTTTAAAAAAAGATTTCCCACTTACATTGGAATGCACCAGCAATTTTTCACCACATAGAAAATGAATTCTACTGGCCACATCAGAAAGAGTTTTCAAACCCTGTTAAGGTATTTGAATATCTAAAACGGGTTTTTTTCTCAGCAAGATAAGCATGTTACCATATGATCTGTAAATTGATCCATGGAGAGATGTTCAGTTGTCCTATCTTATTTACTTTGGACAAGTAAAATCCTACTTTTTCTTCTTCTGGGACAGCTTTTATGTTGGATAAATAAATGGTCCTGTCTTGTTCTGTTACAGAAACACATTTATTTAATGTTCTCAAACCACTGCTGACTGCTGTGTGCGCCTCCTGTAATTTGATGGCTGTAACTATGACAGTTCTGAACACCTGTCCCTGTATTAGGTTCCAGTTTCCTGATTCAGCTTTGGGTAAAACGAAGAACTGTCAGGCCAAGAAAATGAAGGATTTGGGGAGGCAGAGACCGTCAGGTCCTCCCTGCCCTGCCAACAGAGGGCAAGGGTGCTCCCTCTCTACCCCCTCCCATGCGCCAGAGCCTCAGGCACCTGACTCTGTTGCTCACTCCAAAAATATGCATGGACAGGTGACCAGGGTGGGCAATGCCACCGTCACTCAGGTGACCGACCTGGGGAAATGACGTTGTTGCTCCCCTCCCTCCCCACATCCCCACAGGGGTAACTCAGGGATGCACAGAAGAGATGGCTGTTCACACCCACCCCTGTGACTGTGGGTTTCCATGGAGCCTGAAAAGTGATTGCTGGAGAAGTACCCAGGCTTGCCCGCTGCACCCTCATTCACGGTGCCCCAGTGCTCACTGCTCCTACCACTGACTGCTGCTACCACCTGGTCTGAGAGGTGCCACCTGCCGGGACCTCCCCTTTCTGGCCTCCTGACAGCAGGGCATCCAAGGGAGACGCTTGCCTTTCGTCAGGCTCACTGCCTGCAGCCCACACCCACCTCCCTAGCCCTTAGTGTTAAAGTCTCCCTTCTCCCAAGGAACTCTCCCCACCAGCCAGACTCATTAACCTAGAGTGGGTGCTCTCAACTGGCCTCCTCTGTGCTCTCACAAGCTGAAATTGTACACAAGATTTCATTCATGAGCAAGATGTGGTCAAGTTCATTTTGGAGGTGAATAGAGGTCATTGGTCTCATTAGTTTTTCTAGGGGTCTGTGACCCCTCCCTCAGATGAGGAATAACTGGGGGGGGTAATAAAAGTAATATATATCAGTGGTCAATATATGTTCAAAATCGTAAGGAAATAAATAAAGTATACCAGAATGGAGACTTGTGATATCTTTTCACTCCCAGCCACTGCTCACAATTTTCAATTGCACATATTAGCCAGTGTATTTGTGCTTATTAATCAAGTTCCAAATTGAGCAACAATAAACAAATAATAAGCATTTGGAATTTGTATTGCCATTGCAGTAAAATCTGCAGATTAATTTGGGGAATATTAATATCTTAAAATTGAGACTTCCCTTCCAAGAATATGGTCTGTCTCCATTTGGCTCATATCTATTATCTTTGTTAATCAAATTTCATAAGCTTCTTCAGCTAAGTAATTCCTATTAGTCATTAGGTTTTTCCTAGGTATTTAGTATTCTGTGTTGCTGAAACGTTATTCTTTTTTCCAGTTGAAATTTCTGATAGGTAATTTTCTGCTTAAGAACAATGTTCTACTATTAAATATTTATTTTGTACCTGCTAATTTTTGTGATCTCTCTAATTTCAATAATTTTCAAGTTATACCTTTGTTTTTTCCAGGAATGTATACATGACCATCTACGGAAGGTTTTTTGTTTGTTTGTTTTGTTTTTCATTTTTTTCCTTTCTAGTATTTTTGCCTTTTTTGTCCTTCCTTTTCGGCATGTGGTACACTGACCAGAAGAATGTCCAGAAGTACCTTGAGCAGTGGTGATGCTTGAGAGCCTCATGCTCTTACGTATCACTTAGTATAACTTTTGCTGTTTCTGATATAGTATCTCCTTTTTTTCCTCTGGCACTTTCACTTATGTTTACCAATATGACCCAAAACAGTTGCATTTAGGACTTGGAAATTTACTCTTAACATCTTGGGAAGTGGGTGAGGACTATGAACAGGGGGATGTGTGGAGAATGGACTACAGGGAGAGTAGTACAAAGAAATGATGTCAGTCAGCATCAGTTTTGTGGTCTTGGGAGTCCACAGGGAGTAAGGACTCTGCCAGGTCAGAAGAGTAGGTCATATATTCTCCATCAGGTTAAGGATATTTTATTTTATACCTAATTTAATTTAACCAAGACTGATTCATTAAATTACACACACACACACACACACACACACACACACACACACACACACACACATATATATATATACACTTCTTGACTGTTAAGTGAAGTTTCTCCCTATTCCTATTCCACTAATAGATTTTTTCCCTTAAATTTAGGAATGGCTAAGTCTATCACATGCTTTGGCTGTAAGTATTCTTTTACCCTTTAGCGTGCTGATGGAATGAATGATGCAGATAGCCCAGTCCCTAGTCATTGCAGTCTCCCTGTAGTCCATTCTCCACACATCCCCTTATTCATAGTCCTCATCCACTTTCCAAGATGTTAAGAATAAATTTCCAAGTCCTAAATACAACTGACAGACCCTACTCTCTTTAACCTTAGTATTTCTCTGCCTCATCATCTTCTTCCTTTTAAAAATATTTATCTATTTCTGCATAGAAGGACTGGGGTGTAGGCCAGAGGTGTGGGGGGTGAGAGGATTCACCAGAGTCAGAGTGGGGAGCAGAACAGGCAGATCAGAAATACACTGCTGAGGGGAGCAGGGGAGGAGACAGGAGAGGTCTGCTGAGCCATTTGTGGTTATCTGTGGGTTAGCCATTGTGGGCTGGGGAGGGAACTCAAGCTGCACTGTGGCGCCTTCAGGGTTATAACTCTGAGACTTAACCCCGAGGCCAACAAGGAGACCCTACTGCCTCATCTTCTACTGCTCTCCCTCTACCTCAGCAATCCTGGCCTCCTTGATGTTTCTGGAACATGCTTGTTCCCTTTACCGAATCTTGGTTCCCGCCTGGGTTATTATTCCCCCAGATGTCACCATATTTAGACACCTCACTGAATTCAGGTCTTCACTCAAAGGTCACCTTTCTACTAATTCTTTTCCTGGCCAACCTATCTAAAAGTTCAGGTCATCTCAACCTTTTGTACCTTCTTTTCCTGCCTTTGTTTTCTTCTTAGTATGTGCCACTAACAATATACCATATGTTTTGCTTTTTTATCGTGTTCATTGTCTCTCTCACTACAATGTAAGGGCCATGAGATTAGAGGTATAGGTCTGTTTAATTTGCTGTTGTAACCACAGTATGGAGACCAATGCATGGCACTTAGTGGGTGCTCAGTAAGTGTATTGAATAAATGAATGAATGCCTTTCCAACACAGACTCACTCTCTCACATACCAGAAATAAAGCCTAGATGGTTGTGCCATATTAGCAGAGTTGTAAACTCTCAGATAAGTGATTAGCTAAATCAAAGTGTCATGTGACAAGATTTAGAAGACATTAAGATTGCTTTGAGTGGCATATGTAAAACTCATGCAGTGAGAATGATTGTTTATGATACATAAGCATTTTAAAATAAAAAGTGAATCTATTTTTCTTAAATGAGAGTAGTTTAATCACAATTTCCAACAAATTTGTGTTTTATAAAAAAGGAACAGAATAGCCCCAACAAGAAAGTAACAAAATCCCTTCCTACTCTGAAACCTTTGTGACACCCCTTCCCCCACACCCCCATTTCCCCATTTGAGGACTGCAGAGAGGAGCTTCCGTGATCCCAAAGGAGAAAGGCAGAGGGAGCAAAGAAAAGGCTGGGCCCATTACCCTAGAGAAGGAGTAAACTTTGCCAGTAGCCCAGGAGAAGTTGCTGCCGCTCCCAGTAATCAGAGAAAGAGAACATGTTTGTTGTGTGTGCAAAGACTGAAGGGAGCCACCACGTCCTGCCTGGTGGGGGTGGGGAGAGATGGGGCGGGTCGCCTTCTGCTCTGCTAATAATAGGAGGGGAAATTTAGGACCCGAACTCATCAGTGACGTAGCCTCACGTGACCGCGAGCCTTCGAGCCGAAGTCTGGTTCAGATAGCGGTTCCCACCCCTGTTCAGGTAACCAGCTCCCTGTCTCCACGGCGGTGACTGCGGGCCAGGAAGGAGGCGGAGGAAACCCATTCTGGTTTCTGCAGGTCGGCGTGAGGTTGGCTGCTGGTTGGAAACGCCTGGAGGGTGGGTGACGGGGAGTAGCACAATTTTCAAGTTTGGAGACGCTTCTCTGTTTCCCCGTGCGGACGCCCGAACCCAACCTCTTACATTTCGTGCCTTGTAAATAGCAGGGGCAGCGCCTGCGACAGAAACGGCTGGCGTCCGAGACTTGAGAAAGGGCAGGGGAGGGGCGGGCGGGGGGCGGCTGTCTGGGAGCAGGGATAGGGAGTTAAGAGGTGAGAGACCCAGAACGGGGAAGGATCGGGGTGTCGATTGGGTTTTGGTGTAGCCACGGGAGGACTAAGTCCCTATTGTCTCCAATTTGTTCCTGTCTGATCTGGGCTTTTGTCTGTCCATGTTGGCTGTCCTTCCTTTAGTGGTGGGTTGGCAGTGCAAAAGGAGGGGAAACCCAAAGCCTCATTTCCTTTTTCCCTTCCCGTCCCAAGCACCCCCGCCCCCTAGATCCAGTTTGCAGTTTCAGACTCCTGCCTCCCGCGCTCACTCGAGTCTGAGGAAACCCTCACAGCAGCTGCAACATGGGGCGTGCTCAGAATTTGGGCTTGATGGCTGCGGGCCTGGTGATCGGGGCTGGCACCTGGTACTACATATCCCGACTGACCTGTGGTGGAGACCAGAACAAGAAGAGACCAGCTGATTCGAAAGACATTAATCCTGCCTACAAGAAGTTTAGAAAATACAGAAAACTGTAAGAAAGAAAATAAAAACAAGCCACCAATAAGTCCCATCTCCTGTCTCTCTCTGTGTGTGTAGGAAAGTGGACAGGTGTGTGTCATGTTATTGCAATTATAGTGTATATGTTGTCCTGGGATGAGTTTTCAGGTTATGTTGCTGGGCATGACTTTTTAAAAAGGTTTATTTATTTATGCATACAAGATGTGGTGAAGGCCAGAGGCGTGGAGTGGTGAGAGGATTCACCAGAGACAGAGTGGGGAGCAGAACAGGCAGATCGACTGAAGTACACTGCTGACAGGAGCAGCGGGCAAAGCAGGAGAGGTCTGCTGCGTCATGTGGGAAGCTCCCTGGCTGGGCATCAAACTCGTGCTGCAGTGGCTCTGGATAGCTTCATAGTGCTGCACTTACCCTGTTGCGCCACCAGGGAGGCCCCTGGGTATGACCTTTTAATGAAAATGCTTCATACACTTTTTAAAACGTGTTTCATCATAACAAAATACAATCATCATAAACTTCCCTTTTGCTGGCTTTTCATGTAGTTGGTATGAATCTTAGTTCTCAGACATGAAGGAAATATTAGATGTCTTTATTTTCTAAAAGATAACTAGTCTGCACAGACTTCCAAGGGGTATCTTTTCATACTAGTCAGTTGCAATGCTCATCTTCCAAGTTAATAGATGGGCTGGTGGGGCAGCTTCTGTGCTGTACTTGGCACAGAGGACACAGGAATTTGGTGAGGCTGGGAGCCCCAGTTAGCATCCGGACCCCCAGGTGTAACAAATGGCTGCAAGCCTTGCGTTTTGGACTATCAGGGAGCAGACTAGAGGTCCCATCTCCTCTGGAACCCCTAGCTCTGCCTTTCCCCTCCAGTGGGAGAGGGGCATTCCTCTTTAGAGGGCATTTCATGTGTGTGTGTGTGTGTGTGTGTGTGTGTGTGTGTGTGTGTGTGTGAGAGAGAGAGAGAGAGAGAGAGAGAGAGAGAGAGAGAGAGAGAGAGAGAGAGAGAGAGAAATCCCTCACTCCCCAAACTCCCTTCTTCAGGAGGTTTTGGGGAAACAAACTTTGGGAAGTCCTGATAACACAAACTTTTGCTGAGGCAAGGAAGTACAGAGCTGGCTGGGATGAGAAACGGAAAGTAGGAATGCAAACAGTGAGCTGAAGCATAAATGAACACCCTGGTGTCCCAAGCGTTGTTCCGTAGATGCAGAGCCTGACAAAGGGGTTCATGTGTGAGTGGTTTAGTGAAGGTTCTCAGATAAATCCTGTGAGGGGAGTACAATAGAATGGGGGAGGGGAGGAGAAACTAGGCAAAGATATTCAGCTGAATTACAGCCTGAGTTTGCACCCAGGGTAGCTCTGAGACTTGAAGGGCACCACAGAAATGATGCAGCTTGAGACAAAGGAGCCAGGCTTCCTATCCACTGCTGCAAGCCAGGGTGTGTGGCTGAGGTGGCACAAGGGGAGAGAGGTTTTAGCTTCCAGGTATCCTCTGACAAAATAATTTTCAGCAGTCAACACTCAACAGTGGCTAGGGGATGGATGTATAAACTCAGTAAATGGAATCTAGATGGGACTTTAGTAGAGTTTATTGCCTCAACTGTAACTAGTCAGCCTGCATTCTTGCAATGAAAATGTGCTTTTTATCCACATCGCCCATCCACCAGTGGCCTGAACCTCAGCAGTAGTAGCTTTGGTGCAGTCCTGCAGGGCATGTCCACAACTAAAACACAAAGAAACTCCTGTTTCTCTAATCCCCTCTACTTAACTCAGAAACACTCTTCCTGAGGCTACTTTTCTCTCCTTACCTTACTAAGAATCAAACCTTTTCCTTCAAAACTTCTGGAGGTTAACTGTGTGGCACGCAGTTCAGTACCTCATGAAAACGTGTTCTGCCTGTAATGAGACTGGGGACCAGCACAAAGTTTGAGGGACGTCTAGACACAGAATGTGTGGTGCTGGCTCATTTAGAACAGCTTTTGATAGGTGTTAAATTGATTGTCATATTAACTCTCTTCCAAATCTCCTGAAATTAGGGAGGAAGCTGCAGGTAATATTCAGCTACATGATCTACGGTGATGCAATCAGAGGTGGGAGTGTGTCAAGGCAAAGGGACATTGCTACCCCAACACACGGGTTGCCCATTAATCTAACATCCATGTGGTGACCCTGGGCTCCTGGCAACAGAAAGTGCCTCAGAAGACTTTTAACTTTTAGCCTTTGTTTTGTTAATATGAAGGAAAAATCAGCCTCATTTGTTTTTGTGGTGGTTCTCTCACTACTTGAGTGTTGTCAAAAATTTGGGAACAAGAGAATCACACAGGCAGACATATCTGTGTGGTGTGGACTGCAAACTGGTCCATGTAATCAAACCTTGCGCACATTGCTCCGGACTGCAAACTAATTCCAGGCTTTATGGCTTTGCTGCTGCTGTGCTATTCTAGAGGAACAGGAATCTTTGTCAAAGCTGGACTGGCAGTGAATCTTATGGTTGTCCTGAGTTTGTGACTTCTTCAAGACACTGATGACGTAGGACACAGGTATCAACTTGTTCAAGCTCCTTTATTTCTTCATCTTCACTAACCCTTTCCCAGAAAAGAGGCAAAAAATTTTTTTGGACTGCGGAGAAATTCCTGTCTCTTTAAGCCACAAGTTATCTTCCTCAATTTACAGATTAGGTCAGTAAAGGGTATATAAACTTATGAAAACTCTATAGATAGTGATGAGTCATCGGATAACATTTTAAAAACATGTATCCAACAAAATAAATAAATGTTGAGAGATTGCATTATAGTTCAATTTATTTCCCTCACCTACCTGCAGTTTCATTTACAATCAAAATTGATACCGTTTAATGTTGGTGGATAGTTAAATATTACAGTACGTTATAGAAAAAGTCTATTAAAATGTCTGCATAACAGAGATCCCAGCCCCAGCTAATGGCTTATTTTTATTCAGTGTAAGCACTTCTGTCAACAGTCATGTTTTCTTAATTCAAATTGGATGTAAGGTGATAGATTTATAAGAAAACCTAATTTGACTGATTGCTGTCATCAAAATTGAGAGCCACTATCATTGCATTTTTTAAAATAAAAAGCTTAAGAACAGAGGAACTTGGGATGCCTTTAAGGTTTAATCTTAACAGTGGGTGATAGAAGTGATAAAAATTGATAAGAATGTGTAAGAAGCTTGTGCTAATGATAGAGTTGGTGGTGATAAGGACAAGCCATCGCTCCTGAGCAAGTGCTCCCTGCAATCAACCCCTGCATTTGTTCACTGAAATCTGTTTTATAGCTATACTAATAGCTCTAATAAAACCTTTATTATTGAAATTCCTGCAGCAAATAGAACTTTGCTCTTGCATGTCTTAAATTTTCTAGATCTTCATTCTGTTTTCCCCATTAAAACAAATGTTTTTAGGAGGGACTTTTGGCAAAAAAGTAGTGGATTTCTTTGAAAGGCAAATGGTACTTTATAGGAGAGCAGGGTGTACTTGTGGCTCAAGTGAACCATTAGGTAACCATGACAATTCTGACTACTAAGTGGAGAAGTACCTTTCTGTTATCTAGAATAACAGGGATCTGGAATCCAGAAAAATTCTTTCATCTTTTTTAGTTTTATTATAAAGATTGAGTCTAGAACTGGTTTACTAGTTGACTATACAACCCAAATCTCATTAAGATGGATTCAGAGACTCCAAACCACTCTGCTGGAATATAACAACTCCCCGTGCAGTAAAGCAGATGGTTCTTCAGGAAAGGGACCCAGGCCCTGGTCAGCACTCAGGTGTGGCCCATTAGGTTCAAATTAATTATGTCGCTTCCTTCTCATCTAGAAAGTACAGAGTTTATTATGGATAAGGAATACAATATGCTTCTCAGGTAGGCTTTTCCCCCCTGACACCAGGCTAGAAGGCCTTAGGGCAGCGGGCTCCACAGAGTCCTGGAGCAAGGATAAAACTAGAAGTAGTAGTAACAATAATAATAATGATCATTATGAGGTTTCCTTTTTAAATTTAAAAAGTTTTTTTAATTGAAGTTGCATTGCATTATAACATTACGTAAGTTTCAGTTGTTCATCATTAAAAGTGAACATGTGTACATACTACATTAAATTCAACACTAATAGAGCAATTCTATCATACACATACAATTGATCCTCTTTTACCTGGTTTATCCAGCCCACTTACCCCTTTCCTCCTGGTAACCATTACTTGGCCTCATGGTCTAAAATTTTACCTCTGTTTTATTTAGTGATGCAAATTTTAAATGTGTTATCTATTTTGATTATGACAAAATCACATTGGGACTAAGTATTAGTTTAGAGGTGTGGAGATAGGAATTCAGAGTGGTTAAGTAACTTTGCCGATGTACACACAGCTTGAAATTAGTGCAGGTAAATGTGAATGTCTCCATGAGCTACACTCCTCACCACTAGATTATGCTGCATCTTAATGTACATGTCTAGGACGGCCCGGCCAGCAGACTCTGGCAGACAGGACTGCACGGCCTGGGCGAGGGAAAAGATAAAAGGAAAAGGAAACTGCCTTCCTTAAAGAGGACACCAGAACACTCAAGGGCCCAAAGAGTACAAGAAGAGCACAAGCGTGACCCCAGCCCCCACCCCGGCCCACTGCACACACCCCCTGCCCCAACACAGACCACATGAAACAGGAAACTGAACCAAGGAGAGAAACGGTAGTGACTTTACCAGGCTACAAAAGTCCTTCCCTTCCACACCATGTGCTGTACATTTGGCCTCTGCTCTCTGAGCCCTGGTTTTGTCCCATTTCCCACTCCCCTTCCCCATACACTTGGCCTGGTTTCCTCTAGTCAGCTGCTCCACCTCGGGCTTCTGCAGCCTGACCACGCCTACATCTTCACTTCTCAGCACAGACCTTGCTGCTCAACTCACACCCATATGATCAACTGACTAGTCACTGAGGAACGCCATCGGGACAACTCACCAATTCCTAAAACTCAACTCCTGTCAACTTGAGCTGCTCCACTTCCCCCCCCCCCCCCCCCCCCCCCC
>PVIJ01016144.1:0-33762 GCA_004024925.1 Scalopus aquaticus
TTCCCTCCCTCCGCCTCCCCCCCACCCCCCTGCTGAGTGTCTCTCTCCTATTTGGTTTCTTTATAGTCCTGTTATAAGTGAAACCATTCGATATTTTTCTTTTTCTTTCTGGCTTATTTCACCGAGTATGATCCCCTCTAATTCCATCCATGTTGCTGCAAATTGCATGTGTTTATCTCCTTTGAATGCTGAATAGTATTCCATTGTGTATATGTACCACATCTTCTTGATCCGACCATTTATATTTGGACATCTGGGTTGCTTCCATACCTTTGCTATTGTGAACAGTGCTGCAATGAACATAGGGGTGCATGTATCCTTTCGGATTAGTGTTTTTGTGTCCTTTGGGTAAATTCCCAAAAGTGGTATTGCTGGGTCGTATGGAAGCTCCATGTTTAGCAGTTTGAGGAATCACCATACAGCTTTCCATAGTGGTTGGACCAGTTCACATTCCCATTGTGTGCAAAGATCTTTTCCCGGTTGGTAGGGTGTCTGTTAGTTTTGGTTAACCCACTTCTAATCATCATAGTGCTGGAAGTCCAACCCAGGGCAATGAGGACTACATTAGAGATAGGGCCTCAGGTGGGAAATTTTTTTTTTTTTGCTTTTCAATTATGGAGCCTAGTCTTAGGATGCTTGCTCCTATTATTAAGGTTTAGGTGCTTAAATTCTAGTTAGGGAGAGTATTCAGTTGTCTGATTTGAGTGGAGGGATAGCTTGTATTTTGCCTATCACAATCTTAGGTTGCAAATAACAGCCTCTTCCTGAGAAGCCATAGGTGATTCAATCTGGCTCACTCTGCTGATTCAGGCTCCAAATGTTCTAGTTTAGTAACCTTAGGTCCAAGCTAGTAATCATTACTTTGCATCCTTAATAGTTCTTCACTGGGGTACCCTCTTTCCTACATTCCAAATCTGTTTTCCCCCTTCTTTAGTACAGTGCTCAATTTTAGATGTCCCTGATATGGGCATGTGCCCCTGAGTCACAAGAGCAGAGGGGGATCCATCCAGTTGTAGGGCCTTTCTCTGATGGGTTGTACTCACAGTTCAATTACAGTTTTCCTACTCCCTTTGGACAAACTGTTGTTTCTCACGTATGCAGTGAGAAACATTTTTCTTTCAGGGACTATCAACTTTGTTTTGCTATAATTTGGTTGTCAATATGTGGCTAAGAGTCTGGCCTCTTTACTCTGCTGCCGTCTCATTGGCTTCCTTAGGACTGTTTTCTTAATTTCTTTTTCAGATAGTTCATTGTCAGGGCACAGAAATACAACTTATTTTTGCATAATGATTTTGTATCCTTCAACTTTCTTGATAAATTCATTCATTCAAACAGCTTTTTGGTGTAGTCTTCAGTGTTCTCAATTTATAATATTACATCATATGCACACAGAGGTCAGTGTACTTCATCCTTTCTTACTTGGATGACTAATTTTTCTGTGGCCGGAGTGCTCTGGGTAGGCTATCCAGCACTATGATGATTAGAAGTGGGAGAATGGGAACCCTTATCTTGCTTCTGATCTTAGAGGAAACTTTCAGTTTTTTTTTATTACTGCGTATCATGTTAGCTGTGAAAGTGTTATAGAGGGTGTTTATTCCATTGAGGTACATTCTTTCTAGACCTATTTGGAAAGACTTTAAAATCATCAATGGATGTTGAGCCTTGTCAAATGCTTTTTCTGTATCTATTGCAAAGACAGAATGCTTTTTATCCTTCATTCTGTTAATGTGGTATATCATTTGCATATGTAGAACTGTATATCAGGGATAAATCCCAGTTGATCATGAAGTTTACTATCTTGTTGAATCTGATTTGCCAAATTTGTTGAGGATTTTTACACCAATGTTCATCAGTGATAATGGTATATGATTTACTTCTTGGCCTAAATGACTCATAAAGTTGTGTCAGCTTCTACTTCTAGGTAGCGGGTAAGCAACACATGTAATATTGTTTGAGGACTACACTTGAGATAGGGCCACAGTGTCCTTACTTAATTTTTGTATTGGGGTGATTCTGGCCTCATTTTCTCATGTGGAGATGTTTCCTGTTCTTCAGTTTTTTGAATAGTTTGAGAAGGATTAGTGTTCGTTCTTCTTAAATGTTTGGTAGGATTAGGCCCTGATATCAGATGGTCCAGGACTTTTCTTCGTCGGGAAAAGGAAAGATGGGAAAATGAGTTCTGTTTGGGCACAATGGGTTTATGGCAAATGCTGATGGGGAATGTCTCACAAACGCCAGACACCTAGAACTGGATTCAGTTCTGAAGATACTGATTTGAAAATCATCACTCTGTCACTAGATTAGTTGTGGAAAAGATAGCAGACAGGGAGGGACAGGTAACTACAGGAGACTTGTAGGAATCTGAATATTTTGAGGTGGAAAGGGAAGGAAAGAATATCACAGCAGAAGGAAACAATATAGGAAATGGGAAAATTTTAAGAATATGTGAACCACTGCAATTCATTTAATATGGTGAAAATAGCTTTTGTAAAAGTTAAAGTATGCAAGACATAGTCCTGTAAAAACATATTGAACAAATACATAATCAAGCCTATATTAGTAGCCATTTCTGAAGAAGAGAGGATGAAGCAAGAGTTTCAGTGGGAACTTCGATCTTATCAGAGGAGTTTAATTTCTACAGAAAAGAAGGTATTCTCTATGTGAGTCAAAAATATTGAAAATAGAATAAATAGATAATAAAGCACTTTTAGAATACAACCACTCTTTCAGGCAGAACATGCTCTTTCAGGAACAGATTTGTGTTTAATACATATTGAAAAGTGATTTATTGTAGTTTCTCTCATTTATCTGTCATGTGACGAATACCTCTGCAATATAAGCAAAAATGTTACCTTTAACTCTATATTCTTTATCATATTGCTTTACGTAAATAACGGGCATAGTGATAATTAGTTATTTATTGCCACTGAAGAAAATGAAAGCACTTTAGTCACTTTTTTTCCCCTAAGGCATGTATTTCCTTGTAACCTGAAAAAAGAGAAATAGGACTAGATAGAGAAGAATCTTATGACTAATGCAAGGACAATTTTTTACATAAACTAACACAAGGTTGTACATTTATTTATAAATTAAGCAAACAAATTCTATTTCCTACAAAGAAAATATGGATTGAGAAAATAAAAGAATATTTTGCATGGGCAACAGTGAAAGAATTAGTCACTCTTAATTGCTTTATCTCTTTATGAAAAAGTCAAGTACAATAGGCTCATTATTTGTCAATTTTGTCTATAAGATACTCACCTTGAAAGGAGACTGTGAACTTCTCTTGATACTCAGACTAACTGACATTTCTCTGAGAGTCACAAAGTTCAACTTATAATAGCACACTGGGTAATTTTGCTCATGAACAATGACCTATGATTGCTTTTGTGAAACTCCCACGATGGAGCTTTTTCTTTCTGTTTCCATATCTCCCAGAAATACTGATCACTTCAAAAACTTTTGATTACGGTACAGCAAAACACAACCTGGATTCCTTCCAGGGATGAAAAAAACAAAGAGCTTTGTTCTTTTCTTCTCCCTCCTTATGAATCACCCTTCCATAAGAACCTAACTTTATTCTTGACACCATGTTCTATTATATTGAATGCAAAGAAGGAACAAACTCTCTTAAAATGTAACAAACACAACTCTCTCTGCAGATAGCATTTACTTATAACAATAGCAATATTTGAGCAATTTGCAATCAGGTGGCTTTCTTGTTAAAGCTTATCCAATCTTCTTACCCCAAATGTTTTTTTGTATGTGTATTTTTAAACAATGTTTTTGAAGTATGTTTTACATTTCATAAACTCTGTCTTTAAGTATATAATCAATAGCTTTTAGTAACTTCACCAAATGTAATAACTAACATCATAAATCAGTTTAGGAAATTTTCATTTCCCCAAATTAGGTCCTTCAGGACTTTTAAGTTAATTTCCATCCATGCCTGTCCCCTACCTCCAGCCCTAGACAACACAAATCTGTTTTTACAAATTTGCCTTTTTCTGGACAGGTCATATAAATGGAAGCATACAAATGAGGTGTTTTCCATCTTGACTCTAACTTTTTAGACTAAAACTAGAAAATTTCCTTTGACCTTTAAGACAGAATCACATATTTAATGAAATACATCACCCTTGCAATATAATATCAAATACTATTTAACATCAAAAAGATTTAAAACTATTAACCTTGTTCTCTAATTTTTAACATTTAAAAATTCCTGAAAATAATATTATCACATAGTGTTAGAAACATACACAAAATGATCATTTGTCTATTTCACAGGTTGAAACAGATAATAAGAAGTTATGCCTAAAGTTTCAAATCATTTTAACATGTCAAACTTCAAATATAACACAGAAATTTTCCCCTTACTTTTTTAAGGATGAATATAATGTTTCCCTTACAGGAAAAAGTTTTGGAAGAAAACATCTTCACTACTTCCAGTCGCTTAGCCACCTGATCCTAGTTTTTAAGCTAGAGAAAAAAAAAACTTTAAAAAGACCAGAGGCTACTGAGTGCACTGCACAGCACTAGAGGAGCTCACTGCCCGAGGCCAGGGTGTAGACGGGCTCCGCACACAGCAGAGACAGCCTCTGTCTCTGGAGACAGCCTCCAGTTACAGAAACCAGGATGGAAAGCGTGCCAAGGCTGTGCATGGCCCAACCGGTCTCACTCAGGGTGGTGCTACTGAATCTCTGGTTTTCCTCAGAGGTCCTTGTTCTATTACCTCCTTGCTTGCAACATCAGTTTCTTTCTCTTCACAGACTCACTGCTAAGCATATAAACTTGCCAAATATTCATGAAGATATTATAGTACCCCAAATGAAGCAAAACAAATGAAAACAAAACAACCGATCAATGACCTGTCCATACCTCTTCATCCTCCGTGACTGGCAACCTCATGGAGGCACCCAGTTTGCACTGGGTAACTCCAAAGCCTCCCTTATACCCTCCCAGTTTCTTTAGACCTCACTTCTGCATAGCTGTCACAGGAACTTTTATAAAACCTAAATCTTTTTATATCACTTTATATCCTGCTTAGAATCCTGCAATAACTACCATTATTTTAAAGGAAAATACTCTGTCATGATTTTCATGATTGGAACGATCTAGCTTAGCCTCCTCACTCTCCTTGAGCCTCCCCCACTCTCTCTGTTCTACACTCCAGGTTCCGAGCCCATCCATGCATGTGGAGTTCTCCAAGTTGTCCTGCCACCCTGAATGTCTTGCCCCTATTTTATTATTTTATTTTATTATTTTTTGTTGTTCTAGAGACATCTTACTTTGATTTCCCTGCTCAGTAAACTTCTACATCCCCATCAGCTTTAGCTCAAAAGTTGCCCTATTTCTCAACTGTTCACTGAGCCACTTCTCCCAGTGCTCTGAAACCATCCTCCATGTGCCTAGACTCTGTGGACTGCACCTGAAACTTCTTAAGAGGAGTGCCTCATTCTTACAACCTCCTCATCACTCCATTTCCCAGCTCCTGGTGTAGTAGCCACTTAGTAAATGTGTGTATAGCGATAATATCACATTTTTATTCACTTTTCCAAGCGCAGGACTTATGGCTCTGACTCTCTGCATGCCCAGCACCCAGCAATTAGGTACCACAGAATAAGACTTCAATAAAGAATTAACTGTGGAAGGAAGCAACATTGTACCTGCCTCCGAGCCTTCCCTCCAGTCCTTCCTGCAGGCTGGTGAAAGATTGCTTTTCCTAATATATCCACTCAGCATGGTTACCACCCCCTGCTCTGCTGGAACTTTCACTAGCATTGTCTTATGTCGAGGATGAAACCCAGCTCCCTACTTCAGTTCCTTAGCAAAGAAATGCTCTTTCCTAGATCTTCATAGATTCTTTCCTCCTTAATGCTCATTCAGATCTTCCCTGGCTACTCAAGCTAAAACTCCCCTTTTGTCAGTCTATTACATTACCCTGTATCAGTTTCTTAATACTATCATTTATTGGAACCTAAATAACTTTCCTCAGAGGTTTTTATTCTGTTGATTCTAAGTATTTTGACACTGCCTCCCCTCATTAGAATGTAAGGTTCATAAACACATGGGCCTGGCCAGCTCTGGTCATTGTTGCATTGCCTGTCCATTTTCTGGAACCAGAGGTTAAGTGCCAGACATTTGTTCAATGAAGGAGAGGCTGAATATAAAAATACTTCAGGCTGGCATTCAAGGCCCTTGATGACCTGACCTCACACCACTTTCCCCGGCTCATCTCCAATTAGTACGGGTTCATCTAGTCTCCGGTTTTTCACGCCACGGTGGATTATTTGGAACTATTAGGAGCTATTTCTTTGATCGTACTCAGTCTATAAGCTTTACACATTGTTTTGGTGAAAGTGTAAGGTGTTTTATGAGAGATATTACAGTTTTTTCAATACCCAGTAGTTCAGGAGTTGTGTGTGTTTTATTGAATGCTTATACCATTCATGCGGTGGCACAGAAAATGGCCGGTTAATTTCTTACATTACACCTGTTTGCTATTTCTGAAATAACCCAGATGCTTCCTAAGTAGGATTTCTACAAAAGCCTTGTCTGCCTTCTCCTTCTGTATAAATATTCCCTTTAAAATCCAGTTCAAATTCCCTCTCTTCTATAAGGCAATCTAAAAATGGTGAGCTCCTTAAAATATGCTTTACCTATTTCATATCTCAAATGTCTTTTGATTCTCTAGAACTCACTGTCTTGTAATGGAATTTTTAAATTTTAGAAAGAGGGTTTAAGCTATAATAAAAGGTAAAAAATTCCTACAAGGAAAACTCTATAGGCTAGAAGTAAATAAGATTCAGACCATATTTAACCTATTTTAAGAAAATTTTATAATGACATACCTCTTTCTTCAAGTATACCAAAGAAGTTTGCTTTTAAGGATAAAGTACAACATGAACAGTTAAAAGATAACATTCAAAATTTGGTCATAATAAGATGTCCCCTTTAATTGCAGATCATATTGGCCATTGAACATAAGAAAAGGCATCCAAATATAACTCTTTCATCATTTAATTATGAGTTTAGTGCAGCCTCATGATTAAATAATTTACTTTAATACAGGAAATAAGATATAACAACCCAGGAAAGCGTCTGCGGTAAGAACTACTAGAAAATTGTCTGAACTTCAGTTGTACTGATCTGTATTCTGTTGGCCCCCAAGGTAGACACTCTGAACACACAGATATGGGTCTATGTATTAGGGCAGGCGGAACGGAACATGTTGTCAAAAGAAACAAACCTACCTGGAGGCCAGCTTAACACCATGCAGGTCTTCTGCAGAATTCATGTCGTCCCAGCAGGGTTTTCTGCGGATTAGCCAAGGACTGACCTGAGGAATACCACCAGATAGCTCTGGGTAAGGTACTCTGTGGGCCTGGATAGATCCCTCGCTCCTGGACTTTGAGATCTAGAGAATAAAATTTAAGAAAAAGAGAGAAGTGAATTCAAAATCTTTCAAATTAAGTTATTTTTTTTAAAGGTTTATTTATTTATACATACAAACTGGGGTACAGACCAGAGGTGTGGGGCGGCGAGAGGGTTCACCAGAGACAGAGCGGGGATCAGAACAGGCAGATCAGAAATACACTGCTAAGGGGAGCAGCGGGTGAGGCAGGAGAGGTCTGCTGCGCCATGTGGGATTCTCCCCGACCGGGCGTCGAACTCGCATTGCTGCTGCCGACAGCTCCACAGCGCAGCGCTTAACCGCTGCGCCACCAGGGAGGCCCTCAAATTAAGTTATTGAAGATCATTTATTAAAAATTCAGGGCCTCCCTGGTGGCACAACGGGTTAAGCTGTGGAGCTGTCAGCAGCTGTGACGTGAGTTCAATGCCAGGCTGGGGAGATTCCCACATGGTGCAGCAGACTTCTCCTGCCTCACCCGCTGCTCTCCTCAGCAGTGTATTTTGGTCAATCTGCCTGTTCTGCTCCCCACTCTGTCTCTGGTGAACACTCTCACTGCCCCACACCTCTGGCCTGCACCCCAGCTTGTATTCATAAATAAATAAATCTTTAAACAAAATTCAGCCTATTATTAACACTCCAAAAAATATCAAACTAACTATTACATTTAAAGTACATATAAAAATTCTTATATAGCAAAGGAAACAGAGAAGGGGAGTCATCAATATTTCTCAAGGGGAGCTTTCAAACCATATTTTGTCCACATTCCTCTCCTGGATTCTGATTAACTCTTCTCCAAGCCCACCCCTCCTTAGAACAATTATTCTGTGTAATAAGAGATTTACAGAACTATATCAGACTGACACTATAGAGTGAAGAGAAGAAATAGTTGGCAAGAAACAAAAAAGAACACACAAAAACAAAGGTTGAGAACCACAAAAATAAAGATTTCAGTTCAATGTCACACAGGTATTTGGAAACACTAACGACAAATAAAATAACACCAGTTTGCGAATAGCATTTCTACCGTAATCTTTTTTTGCAGGGCAAAACTTGGTTTAATTAATTTTTGTAAAGAAAATAAATTGAAAAACCACACATTTTTTAGTTCTCTTCTATCTCTGGAAGCAGGGATAATATAGGTGCCAAATGAATCCCAGGTGTACTAACATCTATCTCCTATCTAAGTGATACACGTCCTCCAAACCCAGAAATACTCCATGTCCTCTTATTTAGAGCAAAGAGAAAGATGAACAGAAACCAATATTACTTTCCTGGAAATGTGCTGAAAATTTTTTGGAATTGCAGGAAAAATTCCACATCCTGGATCTATTATTTTTGTTACACCGGAAGTTTTTATCATCTTTAGGATATTTCTCATGCTTTCCTTTCACCTGGAATGCCAGCTGTTCATCACTGGCCACTTACTAACTGTTTAAGACCAAGACAAATCCTAACTTCCTCTAAGATTGAGGTAAGAATCCACTGCCCACAAAGTTGCTCTAATTTGCCTCAAGTTTTACTGAATACACCTTCCGCTGCTCAGTCTATACTTGATTACCTGTTTCTGAAGCCTTAATATTAGTTGGCTCATGTTTCTAAGTTAGATGGCCTCAACCAGATCTCTGGAGACAGATTAGAGCTTCTCCTCTTTCTAGTTCTCTCTTTATACCCCTCCCCTCTTCCTCTTTTATATTACTGTTAACATGTTTAGCAAAGTTTTTAGTCCATTGCTAAATACTTACTGTGAGACACACTAATCAACTACCAGGTATTCCTAAGACACTGACTAGCCAGCGGCTAGCACATCAGCAATTTAAAAAGTAATATGAGGACAATTACAAACCAAGTATTTAATAAATTCACGTGTTGTGAGGATTATATATTAGCATAGAAATAATTTAGCAAAAAGTTACACTTAGCACAGAGCAAAGAAAATGCTCAATAAAAGCTAGCTTTTATTAATACTGTTGTTATGTAAAATTTGGTCAAATCTGGTGATTACCTAGTAAATGTTCATTACATTTCTTTGTACTCATAAGCTCATGAAATTCAAGGAAAGCAATTTTAATTATGAACAAACAAAAGCATTTCTATAATGCATAGAGATATTTGCCAAGATTATCCGATATATCTGAAAGAAATATTCAGATAAATAACAAGAGAACATGAAAAGCACAAATATATGCTATTACATATTTCATAAAGGGCTTCTTTTTGCATGTTATTGCTTTTCATAAGAGTGGGCATGAAAAATAAATTTAAAAAATGAAAAGCAATATATTTTAATCTAGTTGGCTAAAAATCTCATATGCAGACTTAATTTCTGAGCATTAAAATGAATAGAAATGCAGTGATTTTCAAATTAGTGACAACAACTAATTAAATAAAAACAACATTTGAAGTTCAATGATAATTTTGGGATTCTCCATTTGATTTAGTAATTCATATAAAAGGGAAATATTCCAGGGTAAAAACAGCACTATGCAGCTTACTCCATTCTGTCAACTTATTAAAATAAACTTGAGTTTATTTTATTAAAATAAGTTTAATAAGTTTATTAAAAGTTTATCAAAACAAACTACATAATGTAAATCACTTTGGACTCAGATACCAGCAACTATATCACTACATCATTTATCTAAGTGTATTTTTGTGATGATTTAATTTCTATGGAAATTACACAGAAATGACTGTGATTAACCATGAACTTTAATATATACCAAGGAAATACAAAGAATTGACCTTACATACAGAACAGGAAAATACCATGTGACGTTTATGCGAACAAAATTGTTAGGAAAAAGTGCTCTAACTCAAACTAGTAGAATATACAGTATCTGTATATATTACAAAAGGAGTGTTCATTTTTAAAAGTGACTAATAATATCTTCTTCAAGATGTTATTTGAAGACTATACATTTTCATTATAGAAATGATGACTATAGGAAATGTTTAGTGGTGACTCTCAGATGGTGCTCAAGGCCTCTTTCACCACAGAACCTCTGAGACGCAAACTGACACAAGTCAGATAAGGGCAAGGGCACAAAGGGAAATGTTATTACAGTGCTCCCTTAGAGCAGCAGCTCTCCCCCAGAGTCAATTTTATCTGGAAACATTTTTGGTAGTTGTGATACTAGTGAGGCTGTGTGTCATGGCATCCTGGGGTATGGCCGTGCAATGCGCAGGACTGCCTGCCATGAAGGTAGTCATGATGTCAGCAGAGCTGAAGTTGGGAAACCTTGCTTTAGAGGTAAGAACAAACCCATATTGGGACAACTCTTCTCTTTACATATTATTCTTCTGTTTCAGTTTCCCTTTTTGCTACTGGTTTGTTAGGATGTAATGGGTCAAGATAACCTATGAGTTTAGCAGAAATGGGCCAAGGAGGCCCATAGGCTGCTTTCTATAGACCAGGGTTACCGGGTGACTCCATGAAGTTCAGGTAAACGCTGTAGGGCGGGACGCCAAATAAAGTGAAAAGCCTTATTGTAACAGGCAGAATCAATGTGCTTGGAGAGACACTCCTGCTACCTCCTCGTAACATGTGGCCATGAGGCAACTGGCCAAGGGTTTGGGATGCTGACTGGAGTGGCCAGTTTCTCTTTTCACTGGATGTGAATGTATCCACTAGTTCACACCACATGATGCTGCTTGATTTTAGTCATTTCTTCATGATAAGTTCTGCAGTGGAAGGTATAAACTGGAAAAGCCCCCAAAGCACGTATGAGCAGTATTTTGCTCAGAAGAACTCTGCTACTGGCCACTTGAGATAAGGATCTAGGCACATGCTATGTGATTTATGTGTATAACTGAAATACAAACAATTCCAGGAAACTTAAAAAGAGCCCTTTCTGGGCATGTACTTGCAGGTATGGAACAGCCTAACTAAGAAGTAATTTTAGCTACTTAAGTATTTGAGATGCCATGGGAATAGGAACAAAAGAAGCTAGAAAATTAGGAAATGTTCTCGTAAATGCTCATGCTGTTATAATTACTGAATGTTTACTGAACATTTACTCTGTGATGGGCTCAGTTCTAAGAGAGTTATATAAAATAACTCATTTAGTTCTCGTAACAACCAACAGAGGCAGAATTATTATTATTAGCATTTCACAGATAAGGAAACTGAGGCATGAAGAATATGACTTATTTATCCCAGTGAGTAAGTGGCAAAGCTACAGTTAAGAGCCCAGATAGCCAAGCCTCAGTGTCTGTGCTTGCCATTATTCTCTGTTTGGTTAGATGTTAAACATCAGCATTTTAAGAAGAAAATATATTTTCGGATGAAAGTCACATTGCACCCCACAGTGAAACCCTTTTTCTTCTTCCTTTTTTTTTTTTTTTTTTAGCATTACTAGTTAAAACTTTCTTTAAATTTACCTGTCCATCTACAGAGGCACTCTACCAATATAACTCTAGAGGGAAAAATCATTATGAAGAGACAAATTTGTATAGAAAATGTGTTCATCATTATCTCAATAGGCCCAAAATGTAAGCATTCTAAAAGACGAATTACTGTAAGTGGAAATTATGCCACATTCACATAATGGATTATTTTGTCATTAGAATATCTACAACGCTTTTAGTAAGATTGTAAAGTACCTTTGTTATACAACACGAGCTCAGTTAGCAAATAAAAATACACGTAATCATGTACTAATAATAAAACTTGTATCGTCACCATACTCAAAACAGGAATAAATTTCAAGTGAAGAAACAAATTCTGTCACAGTCAATAATAGTACAAATGTCTGAAGATGGTTTCATCTTTAAAAACTGAACACAGAATCCAGTACCAGAAAAAACATGTCTGTGCTATGAAATTATGATTTATCCTGGCACACTGATATGATTAAAAATAAGAGGCATTAAAAAAATAAAGCTCTTCAACTTAGTATTTATTTATTTTAATATATATTTTATTGTTATTTATATCTTTTACATTTTGTATTCCCCTTGGGTAGCCCACCACCAATTCACCCGTGATCCGTGCCCTTATCCTCCTCTTCCCCCACACCCCGCCACACACACATGCTGAGTGTCTCTCTCCTACTTGGTTTCCCTATAGTCCTGTTATAAGTGAAAGCATTTGATATTTTTCTCTTTCTTTCTGGCTTGTTTCGCTGAGTATGATCCCCTCTAATTCCATGCGCGGTAGTTATATAGCAAATCAACTTAGTCTTTATCCATATAAGTCTGTGACCGTGAGGGCTCCCAGAAAGCTACAGGTACAGCCTTTGCCCCACAAGCAAGCGTAGGGTAAGAACCGCCACCCACAGTTCTGAAACAAGCGAACGGAGGAGGAGGGACCCAGTTCTCTGAAAGGGGAACCAGTCTCTTTGAAAGTCCCCTATTCTCATGAAATGGGTTTCTTCCCCAAAAAAGTAATATGCATGTGAACCAACTGCAGAAAAACTTGCAATAATAATTTAGTATGCTCTAAGAAGGTAGTGTTAATAATTTTTTAAAGTTTAAGCATAAGCTAAGGTTTAGGAGTCCCCCTAAGCACTGGTCAGTTGCTATGCTTCTATTTTGAAATTAGAACAACTTTAAGTCTGTTCTTTTCATTATCAGGTACTTTGAGAGATGATTTAAACAGAACAGAAAACTATTTCCAAGACTCAAATGTTAAAGGAAGACCATGATAGAAAGATGAAAGCAGAAAAATTTATTTTTAACATTAGAGTTTCTAAATAAAGGACATGAGACCTCTTCATATCCTTGACCTTTTCTCTCTCTCCTCTCCTCCTGTCACTTATAAGGAAGAGGACCTTTTCTTCATGCTCATTAAATTTTCATATGAAGAAACAGTGAAATAGCAAAGTACCAGAAAAGAGATGTTTAGCTCTGATTTTCTGAAAAAAGGAGATAGGCATTTACATCTTAAGAACCTTTAAAAGTCTTCTAAATGGAAATAAAGATTCCTGTTTTTGTTCAAAAGTGTTTGATGCTGCTTTCAAAAGTGAGCTTTGTTTATTAAATGACTATAAATGACTATAATCTCCTGATAAATAATTTGATTAATCTATCATGTGCTGGCTACAGTGCTGGCTAATTAATGCTCTAAGTTTTCTTCTGAGATGTTATTAACATGCTTTAGGAAGGTTTGGGGGTTAGTTTCTTGCAAATACCTTTTTTCAAAAAAAAAAAGTCAATGTTAAGCAAAGTTACAATTAAATCTCATCTTTTGATTTAAGTTTTAGCGTGACTCCATATTTTAGCATAAAATCAGTTTAATACAAAAATTACCAGTATATGAAAAGACAGAAATTTCATGACTCAAAAAAGTTCACTTTTGCAATCTAGTGGGGAACACAAATATGAACTATGTAACTGTCTGAATATACACAGAAGAACTTCGGAAGAATGTTGGGAAAAGTTTTGGTGTTACTGAATATATAATGTATGCATGTTATTTGAGAACACTCATAAGGCACACAATTTGGCCTGAAGCAAACTGTGATGAGAATAAGAACAAAGATACAAAATAAGAAACCTCAGATGTCTGGGCTTGGAGGGAAACAGGGACTTGGGCCAGAGTGGAAGATGAACTCAGATGTTAAAGGCAAAGTGTACTTTGCTATAGTGTTTGATCTTCATTCAGTCTTCAACCGGGAACAAAGCATTTTATATTTATTCTGGCTATGGTGTGAAGGAGAGCCTAAAGTGATATTAATGTATTTTTTAAAAGGAAACTTGTCAAGACTCTAAACTTTACTACTAAAATATAAGCCCCAGATTACATTCATACTTTTTTCATCTTTTAACTCTGTATTCATTAAATAGAGCTTGGGTAATGAACAATTATTAATTAGCTTCCTTTCCAGTGGTCATTAATTAATTGCCTTTCCCTCCTTCTTTGTAGCTATCCCTGGAAGGTATAGCTCAGGGGTAGAGTTTTTGACTGCAAATGTTCCCAGATTCCATTGGTGTTCCATGGAGTTTCTAAGAAAGTAACTCCTCTTATGTTTCTATGAGTGAATCATGTTTCCCAGACCAAATAAGTTAGTGTATTGCAACCTCATTGTCATAGTAAATAGTAAAGGAGGTGAATCTTAACAGTTCTCCTGGGAATGCTAAAACAAAAGGTTTTCTCTTGTTCTAATAAGCGTAAGAGTACTGGAAGAGAATTCTCTGTAGGTTTCTTATGTTTCTGCATGAGGCAGAGGCAGAGACTTGCTTTGTTCCCATTTATCTTTTCAAGGGTGCTTGTCTACTAAACAGCCTTGGAAGAAAAGACAAAGGCTGTAGCAAAGGCTGTTTTCCTTATTGTCTTAAAAGAACTGGATAGTATCTTCCTCTGGAGCAAAGGGTAATTGCACTTACTCCCTATTAGAAAAGATTCAGGTTCCCTAGTTCAGGAGACCTTTCCTGTACAACCAACTGCTACAGCTGTCATCAGACCCTCTTTTACACTACTCTGATAAGTGAGATTTAGAAAACTAGCATAAGAAAATGCAGGCCATTGCTATTTCTGGGTGATAAAATGTCCTTCATTTCAGACCCAGGAGTCTCGTTTCTTCTATAAGCATCAGGAAACTGCATTAATTCGTCAAGCTACAAGCAGGGTAAAAATTTCAGACCCTTCCCAGTTTTTAATGAGTAACACATAGCTCTGGAAGCTACTGTCAGGTATCTTGGGGATAAAGAGGAGTTGGCCCTAGCACAAAGTCGACATCGTGCAATTCAAATGGATAGAAAGAAATTAGGCCCTTATTAGACATTGTTAAGTTATATGATAAACTTTTGGCAGCCTACAGAATCCCTAAGATTTTTAATATATGAATCAATAAATCCCCTTATTAGTTAAATGAGTTGAAAACGTGTTTGCTATTTGAAACCAAAAGCATCTTACTGGTGATGTGAGCTATATTTTCTCTTGAATTATCACATGGCACTTTGCTGCTTAATACTATAGTAGTGTTGATTTAAATGTCAATTGCGTAATCTGAATGTTTGGCAGAACTGGTATGGATAAGATCAGTTTCTGTAAGAGCTCTTGGTAAAACAGATTCACGAAAGATTTTTTGTGATGTGAGAACGCTACTAACTACTAACTGAATTCTATCATTGTATGCAATATAATAGAGTCACAGAGAGAGTAACTGGTGAAATGAGATGTTATGGGTATAAGTAACTGTTTTTCTTTCCCTTTTTATTCCTTAATTTTGCATGTGTGTGCATAAGAGAGAGGGGAGGGAGGGATGGGGAGGTAGACAGAATATGAATATGAATATGAATATGAATATAAATATGAATATAAACAGATGAGGTTCCTGGTAACAGTATGAGTAAAAAAAAAAGTCTGGTTAGAGTTATCAGGGTAAGTATCCTAGTAAAGTTTTAATAAGGAGCAAAGAACACATTTTTACGATGTTCGAAGTTCAAAGTATAAATTTAACAAAATAATCAAATAGGGTTGTATTTTAGATGAAGTAGTAAACAAAACTGGATCAATTTTCTATTACAATTCTGAAACTAATCACAAGTGGAATGCATTGTGATAATATAATTATAGAGAGGGAGAATTCATTCATTCAATAAGCATTTATTGGATCCTTATAGTAAATATTTAATTTAGCAATAGGTTTCAGTGGCCATAAAAATATTTACACCTTTTAAACTAATGGATCTACTTTCAGCAATCTATTGTGTCTGAATAATTCTAACTAAAATAAACCTTATGCTGAAAAATGTTCAACCAAAAGTATTTATTATATTAAATATAGAAACATCTGAAACACAACAATATAAGGAAGAACATCATTGTTATGAAGGAAACATGAATACATCTTTCACAAATACATCCACATGATTGTAGGAAAAGAGGCAAACCGATTATACATCAAAATGCTAACAGTGATTATAGTAAATAGAGGTAGAGAGGAGAACCGGCTTTTTGATTCCATGTCATTTTTTTTTTTCAAAGTTACTTAACTGTCAAAATGGAAAAAAGTTAACAAAAACACCTTCACCCAACTGTTTATCCACTAAAAGTTAAATTTGTGAATATCAATATCCTCTAGAGCGTTCTCATTCTCCCTCCACTTTTCTTTGAATTTTATCCTACACTTTTCTTCCCTTATATTGCATACAGTCCTTAGATGACCCCACACCAGGGGTCAAAAGGTACTATTCCGAGTTTATTTAGTGGAATGAACATATCTTTTCTCTTTCTGAACATTTCCTGGCTTATTCTCTCCTGAGCAGTAATATATTTTAGTAAAACAATGTAATATTTTTAAGGGAGATCATATTTTCATAAGAAGACTTTGTAAAAGTAGTAATCTAATTTAGAAATAGGAATTAGATAAAATCAGCAAGGATACTATACAAGTAGTTTTTTTCTCTTGTAGACATAGATTAATTAATCTTGTTTTCTATTTACCCATATTGATAGAAAGTATAGTTGCTTCAATAAATCAAAATAAAGGAATCAAGCTATATTTCATATCTAAAATTTTATTTTCTATTTTAAATTCATTACATTAAAATTTGAGATGCAAAATAAACTTGAATATTCTCACTATTAGCTTTTAATATAATCACTAGGTAAAGCTGACATTTAGGATTACAAGAATTAAGGCAATATTTAGTGACTGCTTTAAGAATCTTTTCTAAAATTTATAAAACTATCCAAATGTACATATACACAATGGAATACTATTCAGCACTCAAAAAAGATAAACACATGCAATTCACAGGAACATGGATGGAACTAGAAGGGATCATGCTCAGTGAAATAAGCCAGAAAGAGAAAAATATCGAATGGTTTCACTTATAACGGGAATATAGGGGAATAAAACAAGAGAGGAAGGGGGAGAATAAGTGCTCAAAATGGGGTAGAAAAGAGCACAAGGGACTATGGTGATGGGTCACGGTGAAATGGTGGTGGGTTACCCAAGGGGAATATGCAATGTAAAAGATATAAATAACAATAAAAATACTTTCTAAATGCCTATAAATCCTGGGTACCACAGTGCCCAGCAAATAAGCAGATTTTCTATCTGCATCTTACAGTGTGGGGGCACTGAATAAACATTTGTTATCCCATTAAGCAAGAAATTAAAGCCTCTATAGTTGATGATAGGAAACCTGACATGTAATTTTTCACAGAAACAGTCACATTATAAGTAAGGTTCTAGATTCCTAGAATACCCTACCGATGCCAAGTTAGCTTATTACACTAAAGATTTAGTGGGCTAGTACATGAGTTCTGTATTTTAAAAGCTTAAATGATACACAAAATTGTTTTCAGAATCACAATAGCAATATGGTTGTGTGCAGTTAATGTCTTTACATACAAAATACGTCAAGTGCTGGTAAATGAAAATGGCTACTTTCATCATAGAAAAATATATAGTCACTATAAAAATAGTTCAGTGTTTCTGCACTTAAGAAAGATTCTGAGTTTTGGGTTAAGAAATAAGAAAAAAAGGATAAAGTTCACCTTGCTCTACATGCTAACTCCATGTAACTCCAGTATACCAATTGCTTAAATATATTAATTACCTTTAATTCTCACAACTACATTTTAAGGAAGTAGTATAAGTAGTGGAGTTTGAGCTTTAGGATCAGATATATCTAGCATTTATTATTATACAACCTTAGTCTCTCTAAGCCTCCATTTTCCCAACTCTAAAGAAAGGAAAATGCAATAGGATGTCACTGTTTAATAAATATTGGTGAATAATGCCTTTCTTCCAAACATATCATAGAGTTGTATTTCCTGCCCCCATTTTCTTGGGTAGGTAACTGTTGTTATAGAGAACTTGAACACCGCACTTTCATCAATGGGCAGGTTAACAAGATCGAAAATAAAGAAGGAAAGAATATCCTTAAATAAGGAATTAGACTACATGGGCTAACTACAAACTGATGGGGTACCGCACTCTCCAAAAGCTGAATATACATTTTTCTCAAATTCATATGGGACACTGTCTAGGATAGACTACATGTTAGGTCACCAAAAAGGTGTTAATAAATTAATGAGGACTGAAATCATATAAAGTATATTCTCTGATCACAATGGTATCAAACTAGAAAGCAACCACAAAAATAAAGCAGATAAACCTCTAAAAAGTGGAGACTGGACCATACTACTGATGACTATTTGGTTAATGAGGAAATCAAATAAGAAAATGAGAAATACCTAGAGAAAAACCAAAATGAAGACACAAACTACAAGAACTTATGGGGCAAAGCAAAAGCAATACCAACACTGAAGTACATAGCAATGCAGAGCCACATCAAGAAACAAGAAAGAGCTCAAATAAATAATATACCCTAATACCTTAAGGAACTAGAAAAAGAGGAGCAAACAAAATTAAGTCAGTAGAAGGAATGAAATAATAAAAATTGGAGCAGAAATAAACTAAATAGAAATAAAGACATCCAAATGATTAATGAAACTAGAAGCTGGTTCTTGAAAAAATAAACAAAATAGACAAAACTCTATAGATAGGTTCATAAAGAAAAAATAAGAAAAATCATTTCAGAAATACAAAGGAAATACCCACAAATTATTTATACACAAAGAATAGAAAGAATAAAACTTGAACTCAACAAAAAGAAGATAATGATTACTAGAGGGAATAGGGAAAAAGGGTGGAGGGGGACATGGGATAGGCAGATGGGATATCAGTATGGGTGGTTTGGTAACGGGAAAAAAATGTGAAAAAAAACAAATTCCATCTCCATTCTGTGTGGTAATGTTAAGAAATGGACTCCTTTTTCCCCAGAGTTCCCTTTCACTTACAAAAAAAAAATACAGATTATAAGAGACTATTATGAAAATCTATACATCAACAAATTAAATAATTTCTAATTATTTTCTAATAATTCTCATTATTCCCAAATGATATGTCTGTCTACAAAGGAAGACAAGGAAAACTTATGACCAACATATTATAACTAATAAGAATATGGCAAGATTTCTAGACAGAAAGTCAACAATAAAAATCATTTTCAACACAAATTATCAGCAACCAGTTTGAAGACATAATAAGTATTTCATCATCTTCATTGGGGAGAAAATCGAGATGGTCCAGTCATGGGATACTGGAATCACTTCCTTTCCATAGGCACAATAAACCTGCACCTATGTTGGCAGCCCAAGCCTACACAACCCTGGCTGCTCTTCTCTTGCCTGTGCCTCTGTGGAAGAAGTCTACCGGAGGAACTCCTGAGATGAGAGATAGGCTGTTGCTGAGGGGTCAGTTGCAGCCTAAGGCTACTGGGAAAGTTATGCTGGTAGAATCTGTCTTTAGCTTACAGTGGTGGCAGATCCCTCCTTAAGTCTAGCAGCTACCATCCCAAAGAGGTTTATGTCCTTGCAGTCTATATTAATAATTCCTTAGCTTTCCACCATTCTAGTCCTCAACTGTTGGCTGAGTTCTCAGGCCACTACCCTGTGCTGGCTCTTGAGCCACAATCATCTTGAGAGGTGACAAGAAGTTTCAGCCTATAGAACAAGAGAAAGTCCAAACACCCTATGCCTATACCCTGCAACTTCCTATTCTAAACCAAAATCATTACAACAAGGTTGGCAAGGGAAGCTGTTTAGCTTAATCCATCGAATAAAGAGCACCAAACAAAACGAGGACACAGAAATTCTCCTTAACTGATAGAACTAAACAATCTCTGGGAAAAATTTCTAATGCAGCAAAACTAAGTAACAGAAACACCATTTGGGCCTCCCTGGTGGCACAAAGGGTTAAGTCTCAGCACTATGAAGCTATCAGCAGCCACTTCACCGCAAGTTTGATACCTGGCCAGGGAGCTTCCCACATGGTACAGAAGACCTCTCCTGTCTCACCCACTGCTCCCCTCAAAAATGTATTTCAGTCAATCTGCCTGTTCTGCTCCCCACTCTGTCTCTGGTGAATCCTCTCATCCCTCCCCCCTTCTCTGCCCTACACCCCAGCTCTTGTATGCATAAAAAAATAAGTCTTTAAAAAAAAAGAAACTGTTAATGATGCTTACTGACATAAGGAGAACAAAAGGTGAACAAAATGAGTACTACAATTAAGATAGAAATATGAGAAAATTTCAAAAAGAAATTACAGAGTTAAAGAGCACAACAGTTGAACTAAACATACAATAGAGGGACTAGACAGTAGACTAAATTAGGAGAAGGCAGAATCAGTGAGTTGAAAGAGTAGTGGAAGTCATCTAATGGACCAACAAAAGGAATTTATTAAAAAAGAAGCTAACGTAAGAGATTTACAGGAAAATAGCAAGAGGGAGAACATTCACATCATAAGGGTTGCAGAAGGGGAAAAGAAAAAGGGGCAGCACTTTTTTTGAAGAAATAATAGTCCATAACTTCCCCAACCTAGGAAGGAAACAGACATCCCAGATACAGGAAACTCAGGGTTCTAAACAAAATAAATCCAAATGGAGACACACCATGACACACTGTAATGAAAATGGCAAAAACTACAGTTTAAGAGAATCTTAAATGTAGTTAGAGAAAAGCAACAGGCCACACATAAGGGAAGCACATAAGTCTATCAGTAGGTTTCTCAGCAGAAGAAAATGACATGATAAATCCAAACTGCTGAAAGGAAAAGATCTCCAATCAAGAATACTCTACCAGAGAGAATTAAAGGAGCCATAAAGAGTTTTACAGACAAGCAAAAGTTAAATGATTTTATTCCAACCTTGCAGAAATATTACAGGGACTTTTATGAAAAGAAAAGAAACCCCATTTAGAAGCACCAAGACACCAAAAAACAAAACATAGTGAGTGAGGGGAGAGGAGAGAGTAAAGCTGTTGACTGTTTAGATAATCTTGTTTACTTTCAGTTTTAAATAGGTTATAAGCATAGAACGTCATATAAAAGGTATTATTACTAAGTTTATGTTCATAACAAAATAAAAATACTTAGAAGAAACAAATAAGAACTGAAATGGAACCCAAACATAACACAAAAGGTAGTTAGCTATCAAGGTACAAGAAAAGATAGTAAGAACAAAAGAATAGAGATAAATTGCAAAATCATCCAGAAAACAAAGAGCAAATGGCAATAAGCACATAAAATCCATAATTTCCTAGAAGTCACAGGTATAAAGTCACCAATCAAAAGGCACAGAGTGCCTATATGTATTAAAAAACCAATGCTAGCTTGCTCTGTCTACAATATACCCATCAATATCAAAGTAAAAAGTGGGAAAATAATCCTACAAGTAAATGGTAACCTAAAAATTGGAAGGGACAGCCGTACTTATATCAGATAAAATAGAATTCTAGCTAAAGATGGCAACAATTGACAGGGATGGATGTTACATAATGATTAAGGGATCAATTAATTAAGAAGATAGAATACTCATTAATAAATATGTATCCGAGTTGATGCACATTAGACCCTTTATTCTGTCACAGGTATGACTATCCTTAATTTTTTTGCTAAAATTTATTTAAAGACTTTCCATTGATCAAGTTATTTTTATAATTATAAAAAAATCAATAAAATGTTTTCTATTTTTGAAAAAAATTACATTTGGGCATTTTATTTTACTCTTAGAAATAACCTTCTATTACACTTGATTATTTCCTGTGTTATAGAATGGAAACATCTCTGACTGGGAAATAAAACCATCTATTAGGAAAAAATATCACTGTCTATTAAATAATAGGAGTGTACTGAGAATTTCTAGATCATTCAATGCACTAAGTAAAAAAGTGCTTTTTAAACCACTAGGTTAATAAAAAGGCCAAAGGAAACACAAGCAACGGGCATAGAGACAAGAACATAAAGGCCTCGCTAAATGGCCACATGGTGGCCTAAAGAGCAGACAAGACTTACCTTGGTTTTAGGAGATGGTTTTTGTGTGTCTCTTTCTAAGTCTTTTGTTCGGACAATAGATAATGAGTTCACGCAACTGGTCTCCTATAAAAGAAGCACAAAAGAACCATTGAGATTAAAGTATATTATCCTGATCAGAAATCACAATATAGCAAAATGCAACTTTTAAGGGAGACAGGCATTTCTGAATTGAGTTGTTTACATTAGAAGTTGTAGTGAGGCATGAACATGTGTATTATTTATTAGGCATGAACAGTGAAGCAAGAGAAGAAGGTGATGGAGTAGATATAAAAAATATAGGACACAGATAGTCAAAGATGATTGTGAAGGGGCCTCCCTGGTGGCGCAAGGGGTTAAGTCTCAGCATTATGAAGATATCAGCAGCCACTTCAGCACAAGTTCGATCCCCAGCCAGAGAGCTTCCCACATGGTGAAGCAGACCTATCCTGTTTTGCTCGCTGCTCCCCTCAGCAGTGTACTTCAGTCGATCTGCCTGTTCTGCTCCCCACTCTGTCTCTGGTGAATCCTCTCACCACCTCCACACTTCTGGCTTACCCCCAGCTCTGGCATGCATAAATAAGTAAATCTTAAAAAAGATGACTATTAAAAATTTTATGTTACTTTGTCATGGACACCTCCAGAGTTAGCCCCTTCTTGGGAAAATTGAGTATTTTAACTCTCCAAGATATTAATGACCAGTCAGATTTATTAATTTTACCCACACTATTTTAGAAATAGTTCTCTTAAATTCCTTCAGAAGTTTAGCAAACCACTAGTGAATAATGGCAGTTTCATACAAATATACTAGCTGAGGGAAAATATCTGAGTATCTACTTCCAAAATTATTAAGTTTACAAGCCTTTGGTTCACATCAAATAGTACTGCAAAAATAACAGAATTACAAGGAGGCAGCTTACATGGAGATGGAAAAACTTATTACTTCTCTATCATAAGCAAAAAACAAAAAAATAATTTTGTTTAAAAATTTTATCCTCCATACTTGACAATATTACTAAAATTTGTTGGAATTACATTCATTTAATTCTAAGGGGAATGGTATATTAATAGGATAAAATGTTCCCCCAGATTACTAACAGTACTTACTGCTAAGAAATATTTACTGAGGGCCTCCCTGGTGGTGGAGGGAGGGCTTAAATCTCAGCGCTATCAAGCTATAGTCAGCCACTGCAGTATGTGTTAACCCACATGGAGAAGCACACCTCTCCTGTCTTGCCTGTTGCTCCCCTCAGCAGTGTATTTCAGTAGACCCACCTGTTCTGCTCCCCACTCTGTCTCTGGTGAATCCTCTCACTCCTACCTTCTGGCCTACATTTCAGTTCTTGTATGCATAAATAAATAAAAAATGCATATTTTTTAAAAAAGAGAAATATTTACTGAAACTTAGGAAGTATCAGGAATTGTGCTAAAGACTTTGCATTCATAATGTCATTCTGCAGCCCCATCCCAAAACAACCCTATGACTTAGGACTATTAATATCCCCATTTCAAGGGTAAAACAAAAGCTTACAGAAGAGTTACCTTGCCTAAAGTTACACAGAACTCAAAGACTATTCTGTATAACTTGAAGGCATGAGTATTTTAAATCACCGTTATATACTACTTCTCATCAATATACTTGACATGTCAAATAACTAAGTTGTAAGCCATAACTTTCAAAGCCAAAAGAGTTTTCAAAGGTCATTTGGTCTGTGAGAGCAGTGAACACATGAGAGACTTGGATCCTGAGGTTTTGTGCCCAAGATCACACAGAAAGTGGCACAGCTGAGACCCTGGACTAGACCACAGGGTCATGGCACTTTTCTCAACTTTGTATTTGGGAACAATCAATATTCCCAGACTCAGATAGGATCAAAGGCCTCTTCTCAGTTGTGGTGTAGCTGCGGTGCTGCTGACCTGCTCAGATGTCTGTGGCCTCATGGACGGCCCTATCTGAGGATCCAACGCTGTATTTCTGAGATCCCCATACAAGGGTGCATTCCAGTCCTACCCCTTCCCACCAGTCACAACACCTGCTGGTGGTTAAGCTGCTTACTGGAATGAACCCATTCCTGCTTCTGACTCACTGTGACAGGGATAAACTATATCCAGCTTGACATTTAGAAGATCCAAATGATTAACTGCATAAACCATTTGCGTAATTTGACTACACTTAGATAATATAATGACGCTTAATCCTTATACCCCTTTATAACTATTGGCATGTAAATGCTAGAAGGTAGTGAGAAGAAAAAAGGCCCTTTTAAAACAAAATTTTATTGAAATACTGTTGGTAGTATTTTGTAATTATAGGATCTTCCCCCAAGGTGCAGTCACCATGAAAAGGCTGACTCTTAAGACAAGTTAACAGGAATAGATGACCTTTGTTTAAGACTGTTTACAAAGGCTTATAATTCTTTCTTCCTTATGCATAAACTAAAAGTGGCAATATTTCTTTATTACTCCCATTTTCCCTGCCTGTTCTTGTGAATTAACAAAAACAAGGCTGATAGTCAGTTCTTTCTTATAAAACTCAGAAGACATTTTTTTGTAAACTTCTATTTGAAAATGCCAAATACGTGAATGGTGATTTTTTATTTTAAAATTTTAAATTCACACAATAGAGACAAAGTAAAGTTTAATACTGAGACCATTGAATTAAGAGTCAAGAGACCTGGTTTCTCAACCTAGTTCCTAACTAACCAGCTGTAGGATGTCAGGCAAGCTATTTAACCTTTTGGACTTTGTTCAGTTCAAAGGTTCATAAAACAAAGAAATTAGATTAGATGAGCAAAAAGAATCATGTCTAGTTTCAAATTTAAAGAATTTGTGATTTTATTAGACGAGAGAAAGCAGTCTTTACTGACAAAAAGGTAAGTCACCACTCATACAGAATTGCATTCCTAATGCCCCCTCAGACAGTTGTGAATATTGGCACGTGCCCCTATAGTGGATGGTGAGGCAGGGAGCTCCAGGGCCACAGGACACAGGGACCATGTTCCTGAAAAGCCTATGTTACTCAAATATCTGTAGCAAAATAAAATGGTTCAAAATAAATAATAACTGGTAGTAACATAAATTTAATAAATATGTGAGCAAATAAACTCAGAGAAGTTAGAATCAAAACCCGGTCATCACAGAAGTATATTTTCTATGTATCTAAAGAGTAATATCCATCTCCAAAATTATGGAACTTGAAAGTAAATTGAAAAGCTGTATATCTTTAAACTCTTTTCAAGTAAAAGTTGAGGGTACATTTGTGTTTAAGAGCTAAGGCTTGGAAATCAGGTAGACCTCACTAGATCTTTGTAAAACATGTAGTATAGATTTAATGAGAAATATTTTTAAGGTAAAACTTTTTTGAAATTGCACCTTTAAAAAGTCATTTATATTCATAAGTTCATACCTCAGAGATTTAAAACGCTATCTCCCCACCCCCAAAAATTGTGCAAGGATGCTCAGGGCAGCATTATTCATAATCAAAACATGGAAATAACAAAAATGGCTATCAACTGGTAAATGAGTAAACAAAATACGGTATAGTCATGATAAAAAGGAATGAAGCACTGATGCTGGCTAAACATAGATTAAACTTGAAAATACTACACGAAGTGCCCCCACTTGTATGAAACATGCAGAATAGGCAGCGACAGGGGGAAGTGGAGACATCAGCAAAGAGTGAGTCTAGTGGGTCTGGTGTTTGTGGGGTTTCTCTTCGGGGTGGTTAAAATGTTCTGGAATTAGGTGACAGTAATGGTTCCATATGGTTGTGAACATATTAAAAACCAATACACTGCATGCTTTAAACAGATAAATGTTATGGAATGAATTGGATTTAATTTTTGAAAAAGCCATTTAAAGTAAGTCCTCACGCTACCAGATCAAAGAGAAGATCATGGGTTCGTGTTTGGACTCTTCCCTTAGAAGAAGTCCTTTGGAAAGGTTTGAAGGGGGAATGTTTTGTGTTTGTAGTATTAAACTATATGTGTTCAGTCAACGAATATTGACTGAACTCTATTACGTATGGAATTCCAATGCTGGTCATTGAAGAATTAAATAACAAACAAATTTGACATTACTACTCTATAGCGGGTATATTTATTTTACACATTTGGTCTACTTAAATGAGACCTTTGTGCAGACTCTCACTCAAATAACTTTTGTGCAACAACAACCAATTGCTTAAACCAGCTGTGTCAGTATCATGGAAACACCATTTTAAAATACAATAGGGAAGGGAAAAATACCTTGTTTACCATGGTGTTGTTGGCCTGTTACTGAACTACTGATGACATTCCACAGAAAAGCACTCCCTGTTCCCTCAGCCTTGCACACGGCTCCCTCAGTTGTTCACAGGCTTGTTTCCTCACTTCATACAGGTCATTGTTCAGCTTTTCTACAGAAACTTCCCTTTTCCCAAATCCCCAGCACTCTCTTCTCCCAGTCGATGCTCTTTGCGTCTCCCTAGCCTCATAACATTCTTCATAGCCCTTAGCAGTGTCTGACTTTAATACTTAACATCTTTAATTCTTTATGGACTCTCTACCCTATACTCTGAGAGGATGTAGTCAGTCTCACTCACTGATATATTCACAGGGCCTCAGACTGTGTAGGGCACATGGTAGAAGCTCAGCTGTTGAAGCAAATGAATAATACCACTTTTCTAAGTGGACAATCCCCTGTGCATCTCTTCTGTTTCCAGTTCTTTCCTTAACCAGCTTATATTTCATGATCTCTATTTCTCTGCTAATACCTATATAAAATTGGAGGAGTCTAGCTATATGCCTTCTTTGTGCTGAGAATGGAGTGACAACGTGACAGGGAACAAAATTACAGAATCAGTTGACCGCTTACGTTGAATTTATGACTGTGCATTTTGAATGAACCCTCTGTAATGCATAGCAATGCTGCTGTACTGCTTCAGTAACTTGACTTTTCACTCTCCAACATGATATTTTAAAACCTTTTTTCTCAAACTCTTTTCCTTCCATTCTTTCTTTGTATTTCACTGAAAAATAGAAGCACTGGTGAAGGTACTTATTGTCCCACCATCCGAGTACAAACCTAGCTGCAACCATTCCACCCTCTCTGCCTTCTAAGACTCTGATATTATTAAGCAGCCATTCTCTCATGATTCCCCTGGACCTTAACTCCTCTAAGCTTCTCAAGGACTTCATTCCTTCGATCACTCCTCTTACTCCCATTCCACGAGATCATTCCTATCTATCACAAGTATGTTCTGGAATTTTTTGTTGTTGTTGAAAACAACAGTTCCTTTTGGTGGTAGATAACATGTGGTGCCCTCACCTGAAGAGATGTGGACCTACACCCCTAAATCATACACAGTGTTGCAAAACCTATGTTACTGTAATTAGAAATACAGTAAAAAAAAAAAATAAAACCACACTTTCTTAATCTAATTTCTCCCACTTGCTACAGTACCACATTTATGCTTTCTTTTAGAGCAAGCTCCTTAAAAAAACAGTTGTTTTCTCTCACTGTCTCTACTTCTTCATCTTTAATGCCCTTACTTTTTTTTGTTGTTACTGCTCCACATGAAGTGCTGAAACAGTCACAACTTGGTCTCCCTCTCACTTGGGTTCTTCATAACATCTGACCCAGGTGACTACTTGCTTTTGAACCACTCCTCTTTCTATCATCTTTCACAACAATAAAAAAAACCTATGTCACCGATCAGCACCACAAAATCTTCGTGGTTGCTGCTTTTCTTCTACACAACAAAGTTACTTATCTAGTAGTTCCTGGTTTATTTGCTGTATTCTCCACTAGACAGAAATTCTATGAAGGCAAATAATTAGTCTTCTTTATCACTACTATAACTACAATGTCACAAAAAAAGTGTCTGTATAGTAGGAGCTTAATAATTATGCATTGAATAAAATGAAAGAAGTTAGAGTAACTCAGCAGAGAAGTCTTTGCTCAAATGATACAATGTTCTCATCTACTTTCAACAGTTCTAAAAAGCACCTAAACTTAGTATTTTTCAAACCTATGACTTGTTAGCAAAAACACTGTCAGTCAGTGACTTCCCAGGATTAGCAGGTGACATCCAACTACTCAAGTCAATGACTTAGGTATCTACCTTGAGTCTTCTCTTACCCATATCTCTCACTCAATTCCAGTAAGCACTAGCCCCAAAATAAATTGGAATACACTCACTTCTTTGTACCACCTATGTACATTGCTTACCTAAATTATTTCAATTATTCTGCCTCCTACGACTTTGTATTTGTAAACCAGATGATGTCATTTGCTACCAATGTCTTATTACTTCTGGAATAAAATCCAAACTCTACACCATAACCTACAAAGTCCCATATGATCCCAGTTCTTGCCTACTTCTCCAAACTCAACTCATACCGGTCTTTTCAACCTTACCCTGCCTCAGTCACTTGGCGCTCTTCTTTTCTTCAAATACTCCACGTCACTTCTTGCCTTTAAATATTTGCCCTTCATATTCTCCTCTCTGGAATTTCTTTGTACTATGTCCTTAAGATGGCTGGTATATTGCCATACTTCAGCTCCTCTGTCGCCTCCTCAGGGAAGCTCTTAATATCCCAACTACTGTGGCTCTCCTGACTATTATTATCCTATTCATATGTTTATCTAAATCACATTATTTTTCTCTTGTTCTAATTTGTAATTAACAATTTTATTTATTTCATATTTGTTTTTGTTTGTCATCACGAGGGGACTTTATGGTTCATGAGAGCAACATCAGTAGGTATTTAGTTAATAAGCATTTGCTGAGTGAATAAATAATACAGTATCAACTCCTAGATTTTCTTTTCCTTTAGTAACAATTTACAACCATCAAAGAAATGTGGTGAATGCTCCATATTATTGGGAGTCAGATAATATACTTTATTTTCTCACCAATATAAAAATGGATAGGAACTGTCAGAGAGATGTGTCTGGCTTGCTGTGATCAACCCACAGCTAATGATCTAGTGTCACATTCAGTGGCTGGGAAGGACCATAGTACATTTCTTCTAGGTTTGATAATTTGTTGGCACATATTGGCCTATAATAGTTCCTTATGACCATTTTTATTTTAGGGTACTATTGCAATAACTTGTCTTTACTTCTGATTTTATTTAAGTATCCTCTTTTTTTTTTGTAACTAAGTCTAGCAAAGGGTTTATTAGTGCTTGCTTTCAAAAAACTATCAGTTTTGCTGATTTTCTATTGTTTTTCTATTCTATATTTGATTTATTTTGATCTAATCTTTATTATGAATTTCATTCTCCTACTTTGGGCTTAGTGTTTTATTTTTTTCTAATTCCTTGTGTTGTACAGTTAGGATGATTGATAAATTTATTGTTTTTTACTTATTTTTTGTTATAAGAGTGGCTATATGAATCTTATTTTTTATTTTTTACATGCTAAAAGGACAGGTTTATTAGGAAAAAGGAAAGAAGACCTTGCACAGACACAAGCAGGCAGAAAGAAAAGATTCGTGAAAAGGAAATGCCTGAATTATCCAGGTGGGCAGGAGTAAGTGAATCTTTAATTACTTACAAAATAAACTGCTTTCAGAAATGGACATTTTATAAGTGCCTTTAAGAAAAAAATGTTCTACCTCACCAGGTGAAATTAGTGCACTATAGCCACCTGAACAGGTGGACTCATTTCCTTCTTTCCCATCTATAGACCTGTGATGGAAGGCATACTGCATACCACTTGATTCACTAGATATTGGAGAGGGCAAACATAAAACCACTTTCTGCATTTTCTAGGACACCGGCATTGTTAACACTACTACCTTCGTTTCCTGGAACAGCTGCTATAGTCTCCTCAATATTGCCTCTGTTGTTTTATTTTTTTCCCTCTTTATTTGGGTAATGTTGGTTTACCTTGCTGGTATTTTGAAGTAAAGGATCTCCCTCCCCCTTCAGGTGTACTTACCCTAGTTCTCCTGCCACCAAACCTCCCACACAGTCCATTGTGTTTCCTCTACACTTTGTTTTCATCCCTCCCCCTCCTCTTCTGTATGCTTCAGTTTTGTAGTCAGCTTTTAAAGGGTAGTATTTGCCTTTATCTTACCCTTTGTTTGGTTTTTTTTATATATATATATATAAGGAACACCATCCAACATTTATCTTTCTCCTGATTTATTTCATGTAGCATTATCCCTTCTACCTCTATCCATGTTGCCACAAATGACATGACTTTATCGTTTCAGATTACTGAGTGATAGTCCATTGCTTATATACACCATATATTCCTGATCGATGCATCTGTTTTTAGGCACCTAGGTTGTTTCATAGCTTGGCTATTGCAAATACTGCTGCTACAAACATGGGAGTTCAAGTTTCCTTTTGAATTAGTGTTTTGGTATTCTTTGGGTAGACACGTCGGAATGGAATTTATAGATTGTGTGGTAGGTCCATTTTTAATCTTTTGAGAAACTTCCATATTATTTTAGATAGGTGTTAAACGAGTCTACAGTCCCACCAACAGTGAGAAATTTCTTGTTTTTTAATACAGTTGCCTATATTATTCTCTTTCTAGTAACCCACAGTTTTGGTATCCTGTGTATTGTCTTGAGATATTTCTTAAACTGCCTTTTTATTTCCTCCTTGATGCAATGACTATTCAAGACTGTTGTTTCATTTCCATATATTTGTGAACTTTCCCATTTTCTTACAGTTATTGAGTTTCAGTTTCATTCAACTGGGGTTTAAAAAGACACTTGCTATGTTTGTGATCTTAAATTCATAAAATGGTCTTGTTATCTAAGGTATGAGCTATTCTAGAGAATGTTGTGTGTGCACTTGAGAAGAATGCGTATGTTTTTGTTGTTGGGTTGAAAGTCCTGAATATGTCTGTCCTGTCTAGTTGGTCTGCAGCATTCTTCAACTCAGCTTTTTTTTTTTTTTTTCTCTCTGGATAGTCCAATAGTCCATTCATTATTGAAAGTGAAGTCTTGCAGTGTTCTATCATTATTGTATTTCTGTCAGTTTCTCCCTTCAGATCTGTAGATATCTGTTTTACACATTTATTCCTTTAATGTGAAGTACATATATAATAGCTACATTTTTTCCATTAAATTGACCATTTTATCATTATAATATGACTTCTTTTTGTCTTAGACAGTTTTCTGATTTGTTCTTTATTTTTTTTCTGATATAAACACAGCTATGCCTACCTTCTTTTGGTTAGCATTTTCATGGAACAATTATTTTCATTTATTTACTTCTAGTCTGTGTGTGTCCTTAAATTTTAAGTGAATCTAGAAGAGACTAACATGTATTGGTGGATTTTGTTAAATCCCTTTAGCCACACTATGATTTTTGATGTGAGATTTTTATCCATTTACATTTAATTACTGACAGTGAGGACTTCCTCTTGCCATTTTGTACATTATTTTCTGTCTCTTTTGGATTGATTTTATTCCTCTCTACCTCTTTTGTTTGATGATTTGTTGTTTTTTTTTTTTTTCCTTTATCTTCTGTATATATATCATAAGCTTTTTCTTTGTGGCTAACTTGAGCTTTTGCATAAAATATTTTGTAGTTATAATCATTTATTTTAAGTTGGTAATTTCAATTGCATACAATAACTACACATAACATCATCACACACTTTGTGTGCCTGTAGTCAGTTTGCTTTTTTAAAAAAGTGGTGTATTCATTAACATTTTTATCTCTTAACTCATGTTTATGCTTTTACCTTCCTGTTTACCATATTTTATTTTAACATGAAAAACACTCAAGTGTTTCTTGTAAGGCAGGTCAAGTAGTGACAAACTTCCTCAGTTTTTATTTGGCGTCGATTTGTTATCTCTTTTTCATTCTTTTTTTTTTTTAAGATTTATTTATACATACCACTGGGGTACAGGCCAGAGGTGTGGGGTGGTGAAAGGGTTCATTAGAGACAGAGTGGGGAGAGAACAGGCAGATCAGAAATACACTGCTGAGGGGAGCAGCGGGCGAGGCAGGAGAGGTCTGCCACGCCATGTGGAATTCTCTCCGGCTGGGCATCTAACTGGCATCGCTGCGGACAGCTCCACAGTGCAGCGCTTAACCACTGCACCACCAGGGAGGACCTCTCTTTTTCACTCTTAAAGGAAAATATTAATCAGGTTGGTATTGCTGTTTGGTCTATTTATTTTATTTCAGTACATGGAATATCTCATTCTACTTTCTCCTGGCCTACAAGGCTTCTGCTGAGAAATCTGCTTGCAGCTTTATGAGGGTCTCCTTACATATGATGAGTCACTTTTCTCTTTCTCTTTTGAAATTCTTTGTCCTTGACTTTTGACAATTTGATTATAATGTGTCTCAGTGTAGTGCTATTTTGACTGTTACTATTTTAAGTCTTTTGAACTTCATAAATCTAGATGCCCACTTGCTTCCCAGGATTCAATTTTTAGTCATTATTTAAAACAAATAAATTTATGGCATAATTCTCTACTTTTTCTAGGACTACGCCCATTTTAAGTGTGAGTGTGTGTGTGTTTCATATATATTTTATATATAAACATACAGACATATAGACATAAAGTGATGTCTCATAACCCTGAAGACTTTCTTTATCATTTCCATTACTGGATATCATTTACTGGATATAACTTATATTTGAGTTCAATGATTCTTCTGAGTCTGCTGATGGAGCCCTGAATTACATTTTTAAATTTTATTCATTGCATACTTCTGCTCCAGAATTTCGGTGTGGTTCTTTTTATTATTTTTTCTCTTTGTTGAACTTATCATTTTGCTTGTGCACTGTTTTCTTCATTATTTATCTGTGTATGATCTCTTGTAACTTGTTAAAGTTCTTTGAAAAAGTTACTTAAAAATTATTTACAGGCTTTGTTTTTGTTGAGTTGTGTGAGTTCCTGATAAATTTTTGTTATCAGTCCTTTATCAGATGTATTGTGCGCAAAAATCTTTTCCCAGTTGGTAGGGTGTCTGTTAGTTTTGGTTAATGTCTCTTTTGCTGTACAGAAGCTTTTTATTTTGATGTAATCCCATCTGTTTATCTTCTCTTTCACTTCCTTCACTTTGAGGGATGTGTCTTTCAAGATTTTGCTGAGATGTATGTCATGTAGAGTTTTGCCTATATTTTCTTCTATACATTTTATGGTTTCAGGTCTTACATCCAGGTCTTTTATCCATTTTGAGTTGACTTTTGTGCAGGGTGTGAGGTTGTAGTCTAGCTTCATTTTTTTGCATGTGGCTGTCCAGTTTTCCCAGCACCATTTATTGAATAGACTGTCCTTGTTCCACTGCATTTTCTTTGCTCCTTTGTCAAAGATTAGTTGTTCATAGATATGTGGCTTTAATTCCGGGTATTCTGTTCGGTTCCATTGATCTTTCTGTCTGTTTTTGTTCCAGTACCATGCTGTCTTAATTATTATGGCTCTGTAGTATAATTTGAAATCAGGGAGTGAAATTCCTCCGTTTTCTTTCTTTTTAGTTAGTAGGGCTTTAGCTATGCGAGGTTTTTTGTGGTTCCATATGAATTTCATCAGTAGTCGATCTATTTCTTTGAAGAATGTCATTGAGATTT
>PVIJ01016145.1:0-33758 GCA_004024925.1 Scalopus aquaticus
TTCTCCAGTTCCCCGTTTCTCTCCTTGCCCTCCTGACCCCTGCGAAGCTTCCATCGCTGAGGCCGAGCTCGCTGGTCCACAGCGCCTGCGTCTCCAGCCTGCTCCGCCAATCCCGGGTGCCGGTGTGGGGCTGCCCGACGCGACAAGCATCCCGGGGAGCCCCCTCCAGGTCCCCACTGGACTCTGGCTCCCCTTCCTGCACCCGCACAGAGGTTCGCCTGGAGTGAGCGCTGAGGGGGTTCCTCTCACCACGGCCCAGAAGCACCCCCACCCACCGCTCCGGGGGTTCCCAGCGCTGAATATTCAGTGTGGGAAAAACGTGGGCTCCCTTATGACACTGGCGCCCCACCAGGGACTCGCCACGGCCTCCGCCCGGGGCCCCAGCCTTACCTGACCAGGTCGATGGGCTGGTACTTATAGAAGACCCCGTAGCTCGCCCACTCCTCGTACAGGAGCTGTGAGAGCAGAAATGGCGAGAGGATGGTGAAAACCTGCTCATGGTTTGCCCCAGAATACAGAGCTGCCGGGGACCCCCACGAACGGAGCACTCGGCGTATAGCTCCATCACTCATTCAATCAACAAACACTGAGAGTCCACCGTGTGGGCCCGCAGTTCCCATTCTGTGGGGGACGCGCATGAAAACTGGGCGGAGCCTCGTCTGGGGAGGGTCCCGGGGACCCTATGCTGTGCCAGCGAGCTGGGGGGAGGCGGAGGGGTCCTCCGAGCAGGATGTTGTCCGTGGAGGGGAGGAAGACGCTGACGGCGCGGACGGACCCTCCCACTCTGTGGCCGAGCGGGACGGCGCTCAGCGGTCTGGCACTGCGGGCCGCTGACATGGGGCGCTCGGCCCGTCGGGGCAGCCACGCCGGGCGCAAGCGCCTGGCCTCCCGGGCGGGCGACGAGGGCTCGTGCCTCTGCCGAGATGGGAGCACGGAGGGACACACCCGTGTCCACAGCTCTGGGCAGCGCTGCGAGGAGGCCCTGGCCGCAGGTGGGTACACGCCGCTTCCCAGCCCAACGCACGGCCGAGGGCCCGGCCGCCGCCGTCTCTGCTGCAGCACGAGGCGCGGGCAGGAGGCGGGCTGGGACGCCCGGAGCACCCACAGCCCGGCTCGCCCTGAGTCCGCAGCTCGGGTGGCTTTTTCCTGCTATTCGTTACGTCTGAAACCCCAGGTCTCCCACTGTGCTGGCCACGCCACCGCCCAGCGCTGCCACGCTGTGTCTGCCCCCCATGTCCACGCGGGGCAGCCCTAGCCCCCGGCTGTTTCTGGACACGCGGCTTTTGGGGAAGTGGCTGAGGCGACACGAGGCCGTGAGGGCCGGGTCTGAAGGGACGGCGCCCGTCCCCGGTGGCGGACCCAGGCGGAGCCAGCCCTCAGTGGACACAGCCGGCCGCCAGCCCGCGACCCGGACTGCAGCCCCCTGGCCGGGAGTGCGAAGGCCGCCGCGCTGCCCTGGGAGCCGGAGTGGACAGTGGCTGTCCTTCCTCTGGGCAGCGAGAGCCCAAGCAACTTGCGGGCACAGGGGTGCCAGGGTGGGCAGAGAGGCCGAAGAGGCCACCGCTTCACACCGGACTGGTCAGCGGCTGCAGCGACTGCACAGGACGCCGGGGCCAGCAGGGCCACCGAGACTGGGCAGCCCCTCTCCGAGCTGCGGTCAAGCGGCAGGTTTATGCCACCCACAGCTGGGGGGTGAGGAAGGAGGGAGGACAGAGGGGACGAGAGCTGGAGACGGGAAGGGAGCAAGGAGGGGAGGGAGGGTCGGGGGAGGCGAGAGGGAAGGGGGCGCAGAGAAGGAGCCTGAGGGCCCAGCAGCAGGCACAGGAGACCAGCAGGCCGGGAAGGCGTGGCCTGACCACTGCTCGCAGCTGCCCGTGGCCCCCGCGCCGGCACCACGGGTGGACCTGAGGGTTGGGGCACACCTCGGCTTTCCACACACACCCCTTTACGTGGGTGGGACCCCCTTGCCGAGAACACCCCGGCAGCGGCCAGTACATGCGAGCCCAGCTCCGGGGCTCCGTGCCCTTCCCGCCCCCCAGGGCTGGGCCGAGGCGACCCGGGAGCTCCCACTCACACCCCAAGCTGGGAGGGGGTGGCCGCAGCCTGGCCAGGCCAGGGTCTCGCTGGTGTCCTGGGGACGCACCCCTGGGGGGGTCGGCCGGCGAGGGCAGAGGGTGCGGGGTGGGGGGCTGGACACCGGCCGGGCCAGGCTGGCCCGAGCAGGCCCGCGGGGGGACGGTGCCATCCCGGGACGCTGCAGTCTCGGGTCTCAGGCGGATGCCAGATGTCCCACTAAAAATAACCAAATATGTCATTTCGGGCTGGATCAGCCAGCACCTCCAGCCGGATTCCTGGCGGACAAGTCGCATCCAGCACCGGAGGCTGAGAGCTGGCGCGGGGGCGTTCCGCGCAGGGGCCCGCCGGGCGGACAAGGCCGCTATTGTGAGGTTCTCAGGGACGCCCCCCCGCCCCGCGGAGACACTGGCGCTGGGGGGGGCAGGTCAGGGCTGCACCTCCAGGTGGGGGAGGCCTGGCCGTGTTCCGGGACCGAGGGGCCCGGTGTGGAGGCCCAGAGGACGCAGCAAAGAACCTTCCTGAACGGGAGCAGAGGAGATGTGGCGGGTGGGACAGACCTGAGGGCCAAGACGCTCTGCGGCGTCTCCCACACTGTGTCCCGGGGCACCCAGCTCAGTGACCCGCCCACTAAAAGGGGCCCCAGGTCACGTGAGTCTGAGAAACAAGGCTGGACCGCGGCAAGCTCGCTTCCCGGGGTGCTGGGCGGCCTTGGGGGTGGGCCCAGTGCTTCGGGAAAGCCCGCGGTGGGGAGCTCGGTGGGGAGCGGGGGGGAGCAGCCAGGCCCCGCCGTGACACGCTCGGGGGAGCCCGCCACGCACCTCGGGAGCCAGGGGAGAGCAGGGGCCCCGCCTTCTCCCGCAGACGTGGGGCGCAGGGGAGATGGACAGGGGCCCCTTCCACACGCCCCCACCCCGCTGGCCCCAGCCCCCGCGACCCCCACCTCACCCGTCCCCCTGGCTCCCTGCTGACCCAGACTCCTGCAGGCCCGGCCTCCCCGCCCCACGGCCCCCCAGCCCCCCGGGGCCTCTGCCCCAGTCCACAGCAACTTACTTTTCGGTCATTGAGGTCCACGTTCTCCCCTTCGTAGTCTCCCTGTGGGGACAGAGGGGAGCTGACCACCGGAAGGCTTTGAGTCCGTGCAAAGGCACCTCCCGAGCAAGGGGTGACCGCTCCCAGGTGGCCCCTCCCTCCTGAGGGGCTGCCCCTGCCCCCCCGGGAGGCCCGAGCGCCCGCGCCTGGCTGGGGGTGATCGGGGGCTGGGGCTGACGAGTCGGGTCAGCCGTGCGGGCTGTGCCCCAGCGTCCTGTCTGTGGGGACAGTAACCAGGAGGTCCACAGGGGCTGCCCCCACATCTGACAGCCCGGGGCTCGGAGAAGCTACGGGCTTTCCCGGATGACACAGTCGGGGGACTCGACCAGCCTCCACATCCGGCCGGCCATGGTGGGCCCGCACCAGCGGCCAGCGGCAGCCCAGGAGCCCAGGACACGGCTGGGGGCCCCGACCAGTCCACGGCCACTGGAGGCCCCTGCCCCGCCCACAGCGCCTGACACGGCCCCCATCCCCAGGCCGGAGGGCAGGGATGCCCGGGGTCCCGCAGCGGAGACGCGGGGAGCAGTGGACCCCCCCCCCGAGTCTGCAGGGACCCTGCCCGCAGGCAGCCGGCTCCCCTAGCCGTTCTCCCGAGGTCGGACGCCAGGGACCTCGGGGGCGGCTGCCAGGTGCCGACAGAGGCCCGCGCCCGCCGACAGGAGGGCTGCAGCCCCACAGCCAGGGCGCGGAGGGGGCAGGCAGCCAGCTTCCTTCCCCTGGAGTTGGCGTCGGGTGGGGGAGTGGACAGAAGTCCACCAGCACCAGGTTCCACCAGCACCCTCCGTCCACCCCATCCGTCACGTCTGTGCCCCGGCGGCCCCGCTGTGGCTCTGGCAACTGCAGGTTTGCGGAGGGCACCCCGAGGCCCAGAGACAGCCCGGGCTGCGTGCCCCAAGGGTGCAGGGCCAGGGGCCAGGCCTCCGGGGGCCGCAGCCCCGTCTCTTGGCCCCCAGCCTTCCCAGTTATGCCCATCTGGAAAGTTCCAAAGAGCCTCTGTCCAGGGTTCCCACACAGCTTGGGCCCCACGGCCGTTCCCAGGCCCCCTGAACTCTAGCCCCGTTTCCATGGAGATGATCGGAAGAGAATCATCTCTGTCCACTGAGCCAGCGCTGCGCGGCCCGGCTATATTTGTTGGAATACCGGAGGGATTTGGAGCTTCAGTCCAGGAAGCCACTTGCTCTGCCGAGAGACCCCCCGACGCAGGGCCGAGCGCTCAGCCAGAGCTGCCGGCTGGGGCACGGGCCGGGAGGCGTCCGAGAGCAGCTGGCCAGAGGGCCAGAGAAGGGGGCGCCTGCCCCAGCGCCCTGCCCTGGGGGTGTTCTGCAAACCCGCTAGGAGGTGTTCTGCAAACACCACCCCCCCGCGGTGGGGGAGGGGCAGGCCAGGCCAGGCCGGGCTGACATTTACTGCGAGCCAGAGCAGGAAGCCACCACCGCAGGATAATGAGAGGCCCTCGGGGATTTGGGGATCAGATGACGCAGCGGGTTGTTTGTCAAGGTCACTCACGTCGTGCAGCGGGTAGGCGGCGGAGTAGACGCCGTTGGCCAGCAGGCTGGTGATGCCTGAAACAGAGGCAGGGGCGGTCAGGCCGGGCCCTCGCACGAGCGTCCACGGGGTCCGGCCCAGGAACGTCCCGGCCACCGAGAGCTCTCTCGGGCGACACCGGGCCCGGCCGCCTCTGGGGGCTCGACGGGGAGATGATAAAAACATGCTTGATTGGCAGAATCAGGGGGGCCAGAGGAAACCCCGAGGAAGGCAGGTCGGGGGGCAGGGGGCCGCAGCCCCACAAGGCCTCGGTCGCCCCGACCTGCGGCCCCGGTGACCCCGCCTGCGAGTCCGATCAGAGAGGGATCGTCAGTGGCCAGAAAAGAAGAATCACGAGAAGGGCAGACAGAGGCGCAGGCAGCGCGGCTGGGGGTCAGATTCCAGGTTGGCTGGAGAAGCCGGAGAGGCCGGAGGGCGCCCCGGGACTTACCGTACTGACCACACTTGCGCCTCTTACTTAGAAGGGCAGAGTCCTTCTTCCTCCCCTCTCCTTGCCCTGTTTGTACATCGGCTATTAGTTAAGGGGAGAGGCTCTGAAAGGCCCAAAGCTGCGCCGAGAGGGGCCCCGGCCAGCAGGGCTCGGGGAACGGCCCTAGCCGCCGGCTGCAGACCCGAGGCCCAAGGCCGCGGTGCCCTGAAGGCACCCCCAGCCCACCGCCTGAGGCAGGCCAGTTCCGTGCAGGGCGCACCGCCCAGGGGCCACACGCGCCTGGCCATCTGATCTGGCTCCGCAGGCCCCAGGAGCCCCTCCTGGCGGGGCTGTGCCTGGCCCAGGGGATTTCCAGGTGCTCAGTGGGCGTGAGTTGTCACAGGGGCCTGGCCGGCCCACCCAGGGCTACGGCTCAACACTGGCCGGCAAGCCTCTCTTCCCGCGGCCCTCCCCTAGAGGCCACCTCCTGGCCAGCCACCTGGACGGGCCAGGGCACGGAGAGACGGAACCAGAGGCGGGGTGGGGCGCGGCACGGGCACGCGTGTGGGGAGTTCATGTGCGATGAAGGCTGGATGTGGGGCTGCTGCCGGCCGGCTGCCTGCTGGGCCGGGGGTGTCTCGGCGCAAGGCTGCCATAGGCCCTCTGCACAGGCCGCCCAGAGCCCTCTGGGGGCTCCCTCTCACTTTGACAGGCTTCTGTCGAAGGTCGTCTCGTTGGGAAGCTTCTCCGATCACTGCTTCCAAGCCCCGTCTCCCCCCGCATCGGCCGGCAGGATCGGGACCTGGCTTGTGTTTATTCACTCTCCGCTCCCCCCTCTGCATACAGACCCCCGAGGTGGGCACGGGCTGGCGGGCAGCAACTCTGCAGGTTGGGCCAAGAGTGAGCGTGGCACTTGGGAGGGCTTCTGGGAGGGTGCTCAGACACTCCTCGGTCTGTCCGCTCTCTTGCTAGCGCCCGACACCAGGCCAGAGAGCCCAGCCAGAGGACTGGGGGCTCCAGAGATGCCCAGCCTGGGGCTTCGGTCAGCTGCTGGGGAGCCCCGCCCAGCCCCTGGGCACTGCCGACCTTCGCCGCACGCACGCCATGGGGCCGACCCTGAGCGGGGCTGAGCCAAGCCCCACAGCCTGCCACCTGGGCCCCTCGGGGGTCCTGCTCCATGGGGGGCGGCCTGGGCCTATGCGGACAGCTTCCCTGGCTCCTCTTGACCCCCAGACGGCCCCTCCCACTGACTTCAGACATGAGTTTCGGGGTCCAGGCCAGACCGCCGCCGGGCGTGGCCCCTGGCCGTGAGGCAAGCAGCCGCCGGGTCCCGGAGGCTGCTCTCGGCCTGCCCAGCGCTGGGCCTGGCCCAGCCTCGCCGCAGGCCTCCCCTCCTCCGCGTCTGCTTCCGGGCTGCCCCCTCCCCAGGAAGCCGGCGCCGGCTTCTCTCTCGGGTGCAGCCTCCGCTCGGGGACGCGCCCTGCACCCCAAGGCTTGCCCTCCAGTTTCAGCTGCTCCCTCAGTGCGGGGGGGGCACCATCAGCACAGCTCTCGGCCGGCGGCAGCTCGGGGGCGAATGCAGGCGCCGCCCTGTGCCAACGTGTCTCAACTCAGCCTGCGGCGGCCCCAGGGAGGCTCTGCCTCCGTGCCGAGGGGCGCTGGGAGCTGGGTCCCCGGCCCGGGGGGTGGTGTGAGGGTGCTCCTGCAGCCGGGGCACGGAGGGGCTCCCCGGGGCCTCGCCTCTGAGCAGCCATGTCGGGCGCCCGCCGGGCCGTCTCCTGGCTACAGCCCTGCTCCCGCTGGGCCCCGTGGGTCAAGAGCGGCTGGGCCAGCCTGTCACCCCGAAAGTGCAGGATCTACCACTCCGCAGGGAGCCCGGGGAGAGAAGGCAGGTCCCGTGCTCCAGCCGGCCCCAGGCCGAGGCCCCGCTCCAGGCCGGTCCTCAGGCCCGCTCTCCCTCTGCACGTGCTACCAGGCGCGGATGGCACCCCGCGGGAGACGCTCGGGGGGAGCCGCGGCCCTTACCCATGCTGTACTTGGCCTTCGTGCAGGTGGTTCTCTTCAGGATCTCGTAGACCTGAGCAGAGACACGGGGCGGCCGTCACTCCTGGCGGCTCCCTCCGCACGATGGCCGGAGCGCGAGGACGCCCACCCCCCTGGGCCCACCCCGCTCTCCGAAGACAGCCAGGGCCCTTTCTAGGGGTGCCGGTCAAGGGTGTGGTGTCCCTGGGGGCGGGTGAGAGCACTCCAAGGCCTGCTCTCGTTTACGCCCACAAGCAGGGTGTGGGAGCCCCGGGGGGGCGCCACCGCCTGTCCTGCCTGCGTCCGGGGTTAGGCGCAGTGTGGGAGCCCCGCACAGCGGCTGCTTCCCACCTGCCCAGGCCATGTAAAAGGCTGGGGTGCACCTGCATATTGAAACAGAGACTGGGGCCTCAGTTTCCGCAGCTGGCACCCCCCCTCCCCGTCTCAGTCGGCTTTGGAAGGGGAACGGTCAGGGAGAGCGGGCTGGCTCTCCCGGGCTGGCGTCCGAGAGAGGCGTCACCGGGGACAGACACAGCCCGCCCGAGCCCAGCGGGGCCGGCGCCTGCGTAGACGAGGAACCACAGCCTGCTCTGAGATTTAACTGGGAATTAGCCCCGCGGCCGGTAACCGCAGCTGCAGCGGCCCCGCCCCGCGGCCCCGCGCTCTTCCAGGAGGCTGAACTGTCCCTGGTGGACTGTCCATGGTGGCGCCGCGGCTGGCGGGGACAGAGCCCAGGCCTGGGTCTGCCGCCCGGTGGGGGCCCCGCCCTCACCCTCTGCGCCGCCCTGGGCTGCTGAGCCGGGTGCTGGGGCCACCCTGGGGGCGGCGTCTGCTCGAGGTCAGGGCTGCCACCCTGGCCCCAGCCGCTCCCCCGGGCTGGCCTTCCGGTGGGAGGAGGGAGCGGCCTTGGCTGCCAGCGCCTTCTTGTTTGGATAACAGCTGGGCCCTGGCTGCACACAGCCAGCCTGGCGGGCGGCTCGCACGGCGCCCACAGCGCGGACAGGCCGGCCCCGCTCACGCTGCAGCCTGCAGCTCGTCCGGCCCAGTCCCGGAAACTTCCCAACCCGCCTGCCTCGGCCGCCTCTGCCAGGTCCTGCGGGCACCGTTTGGCGCACGCCCGGGAAGGGGTGGGGGCAGGAGGCAGAGGCAAGGACGGGCTGGCTGGAGGCACCGGGGCTGCTGCCGCCTCCTCCCCAGAGCCCCCGGCAGCCCCTCCGCCCCCTCCTCGCACTTTCTCGTGCTAATTATTTCTGGCACAATTAGCGTAGGCTCCCCCAGAGGGGTTTCGCTGAAATGAAACTGTCCTGTTTCCCAGGCGCCTCTGGTGAGAGATTCCCGCGAGCTGACGGGACTTACGATGGTGCTCCGGGTCTTGCTGTCGAAAAATGAGTCCTTGTCAGACAGGTCGAATCTGTGGAGATACGGGCGCGGGAGGAGATGCAGTTGGGAGCGTCAGGTCCGGCTCAGCTCCGGGACCCCTCAAGACCAGTGTCCCCGTGAAGGACGGCTGAGGGGCTACCCTCCCCTGGCTTCCTCCTGGTGCCACCATGGCCGGAGCTCTGGGGTCTGTGCCAGCCCCACCAGGGTGTGGGCACTGCCCCAGCATCAGATGCCAGTGTCCTGGCAGCTGCCAGAGGCCCTCGTGGTGTGGGCTGCGCGGGTTTCCCAGGCCCCGGCGGCCAGGGGGTCTCTGGGGTGCGGTCACCCACTCCCAAGGCCGTCAGAGTTGGGAGGAGGCTCCACCCGGTGCTGAGGGAGACAGATGCCAGGGCAGCCGGGGGCCAGCCCGGGGTCCTGGAGAGCGTCTCCGTGGGGAGCCGGTTCTGGAGCCCCTTACTTCTGCCTCATTGCTTAGTTCTGGCCCCCAGTAAGATGGGGAGCCCTGAAGAGGCAGCACAAGTTCCCCAGGGACCGAGACGTCCCCAGGGCAAAGGCCGCTCCCCGAGCCCTCTTCCCAGCGCCCTGCCCCAGATGAGGGCCCCAGGCACCCTCCTACACTTGGGGTCAACTCCCCATGGGGTCCCCAGGGCCCAAGCTTTCTCTTCCCACCCCGCTCACGCTTTAGCACTGCCTGGCGAGGCCCACGGGGGGCGCCCCACTGCCCCCGAGGAGTGGAGAGGAGGGAAAGCCTCAGGCGGGTGCAGCCCTGCCCATACGCCTGGCCGTGAGCCCCTGGGCCTCGGACCAGCGAGGCTGCTTCTCGGGTGCGGGAGCGAGGGGGTGAGCAGACCCTCTGGCGGCGCTTGAGGGGTGGTGTGGGCGCGGGGGGCCTGGATCTAACCACGGGAGACAGGACTCTGTCCCTTAATCCTCAGCTAACTGGCCTGGGAACTTGCTTCGGGCCTCTTGTCTCCTTGAGAGCAGCAAGGGCTCATGGGAGTGTACCCCGAGTGGGGAATGCAGTCCCCAAAGATGAGGTGGGGCCTTCTTTGGCCTCAGAGACCACAACCTGCCTTTCTGAGGTGACGGGTGGGAGCATCCCAGGTCGGGGAGTGGGGGGGCCCCACTTACAGGTGCTGCTTCTCCCGGGAGAAGGGGTAGGAGAGTCTCTTCATGGCCTGGGGCCTGCGCTCGGCCACCCTGGGCTGGATGGGGTCCGTGATCTTCTGCAGCACCGAGCTGATTTTCTTCAGGAGGCCGCGGGTCTCGTTGATGTGATACAGCTGTGGGTAGGCCCGGGGGGTGCCCGTCAGCACTGAGCTGACCTGGGGCCTGTCCGCAGACAGCTACCCCACTGGACCCCACGTCCTGGGGACAGTGCCGGCCCCCAGCTGGCCGCCCTGCGCCCGGGTGTCCACACAAAGCCCAAGAGCGCAGAACCTCAGGAGGGCGAGCCAGAAGAGCACTTAGGGGACATTCCGGAAAACCACCCCCAAACTTTCCTTTGGTTTCCGAAGCGGTAATCCCAGTGGTTTCAGAGGATTTGCGGAGCCGGCCGATTCACCCTCAGCACGGCATGGAACCTCCCGCTCCCCGCTCCCCACACAAGGGGCAGTGCGGGCGCCAGGCCGAGCTGGGGGACACGCGCCAGGTGCCGGCGTTGCCGGAAGACGGCAGAGGTTAGAAGGAAAGACCCAGCGAGCTGGGACGTATTAAAATGGGCCTGGCAGGGGAGCCGGGGCTCGCGGGCCTGACTGAGCAGTGCGGGGAGGGGCCCGGCCGCCGTCCCTGCTCGCCACCACCAGCTCTGAAGCCCCGCCCGGACACGGAAGGACTCGGTGGGAGCAGGCTCTCGGGTAGCGTGAGTGGGGGTCTCTCGTCAACATTAGAGTGAGAGGGTGCTGGAGGGCGCGCTGTCCTGGATGCCTGGGGCTCTGCCTGGGCCACCTCGGGGGTCTGTCTGGGGTCTCTGAAGACGGCCCCAGGCTGGGGTCTCCTCTCCACGGCCCCCTGCCCTCCACACGCCTCCCGCCACAGCTCGGCCCCCGTCCCGCGTCGGCGCCGCGCTCGGGCTGGGGGCCAGGCCCGCACAGAGACGTCACCACCAACCTTCTTTGTCGGCATCTTCAGTTTCAGGAACTCGGCCTCTCTGCACAGCACGTGCCAGGGCGCGTGGATCTTCACGAACCCGACGCCAGGGAGCTTGGTCTAGAGAGAGGGATGCCAGACTCCAGACACCTGGAGACATTTCGGGGAGGTGGCCGAGAGCCCCAAAGCAGCCGGGCCCCCTGATGTCCTCAGTGACCTGGGTCCCCGCTCAGGGGTGCGGTCGGGCGAAGAGGCCCCGAGGCCTCACCTCTGCCGCACCCACCTGTCCCCGGCTCCCTGAGTCCACACAGCTCATCCCAAATGTGGGCAGCCTGGGCTGGAGGGCGGCCCCCTTCGAGTCCAGTCCCACTGGGCTGCCGTGGTGCAGGGACAGCCACGGACACTAGCGCTCACATCTGCTCCCCCTTTGTAACGGGGGCACCTGGAAAGATGCCTGGTGTTTGGGAACACAGCCAAGGTTTCCCCAAATTTAAAAACAGAACCTCCACCCGGTCCAGCCATCCAGACTGGCTACAGATCCAGAGGCACTGAAATCAGTTATCTCAAAGAAATACCTGCACCCCCAGATTCACCGTGGCACCGTTCACAATGGCCAAGACCTGGGGACCACCTAAGTGTCCTCCCAGCAATGAAGGGACAACCAAATGTACATACACAATATACACACACAGGGTGGAATATTATTCAGCCAAGAAAAAGGAGGCGCCTGGGCTGACATGTGCCCAGGGCTCGTGGGCTGATGAAGCCCAGCACGGGCAAGAGGGAGCAGCCTGGGGCTTGGGCAGCCTAGTTCTTCTGCTGCCCTTGAGGGACAGGCGGAGGGTGCGGGCAAGGCCTCTGGCCTCAGAGGCTTTGGGGTTGTGGGCCTGGGTGCGAATCCTTCCAGACATCCTTGTCCAAAAAACTAGAATCTGCCTCCCTGGCCGCGGACAGCCCGGGGTCACTGGGGTCCGGGAGGTGGCGGTGACCTCTGGGGGGGCTGAGAGGGAGAAGGGCCGGGCAGCTCCGTCCTGCTGTGACCGCCCGTTTCCGTGCTCTCCACCCCCGGACACTAAGACCCAAAATACATGCTCGGCGCCCATGGAGACGCCCCAGGGGGCGGGAGCTGGCGGCGCGGCCCCCCGGGAAACGCACGTGTCGGTTCACGTGAGCGAGGGGGTCTCTCCGGGGCAACATCTGGAGGGGCTGGGGAAAGCGGATAAGGCACTAGCTAGGGAAAAACACGACGGGATGTCTTCGGACGTGGTGCCCGGCCAGACCGCGGCGCCGGCGGGAGGAGCCCTAGGCCAGGCGGGCAGCGACCCCTGCACCGGCTCTGGCCCCTGCCGGGCGCCCGGACCGTGGCGTGTGGGGGGACAGGGCCCGGCCCGAGACGCGGCCCTTCCAGGAGGAGCAGGGTCACCCCGGCTGCACCCAACTCACAGACACGCCAGACCGTTCCTGGCGTTTTCCTCTCAGAGAAGAAAATCGCCAACAAACAGCCCAAGCACGGCAGCGGGGGGCTCGCGGTGGTCGAGGAAGCCAAGGCGCCCTCCCCGTCCCCCCGGGGTGCTGGATGTGCTGCCCCCAACCCCCGTGGCTGGACAGTGGGAAATGGTGGCCGGTTCCCGTGGGTGGGGGCGAGATGTGGGTGGTCGCCGGTTCCAAGAGGGTCCCCGGAGGCCCCGCTCCTGCTCCCACCCTGACCGTGGGAGGCGGGCACCTCTCTCCTGGCGGGCTGGGCTGGGGCCGCGGGGCTGGGGCCGCGGGGCTGGGGCGGCACAAGGAGGGCCGCCAGCCGTGTCCTGAGCCTCTCCGCCCCAGCGTCCGGTCAGATGGGGGCCCGGGGTGTGCTGAGCACACAGTAGGGATGGAGAGTCTGCCCAGCACAGTCCAGTCCGGGAGGCCTCCTCGGAGGATGTGGGCAGGACCCCTGCCTGCTACAGGGTCTGGGCAACTCCCGGCCCCGGTCCTCAGCACTCAGTGAGCACAGGCCTCCGCAGGCCTGCAGCGCCGGCCTCCCCGGGTCCTACTGGGGACGCGGTGTGCTTGGGGGGCTGTGCTGGCGGCGCGTGCCCGGCCCCCCACCGACCAGACCGCCTGGCACGGCCTGCTCTTCTGTGGCCACCAGCTTCCGCACGGCGCGGGCCGGAGCGCAGGTTCTGGGGCCGCATCTGTCCGCCTGGTGGGCTGGCGCGTCGCGGGACAGGAAGCGCCCCCGGCGGGGGCCAGAGTGGGCCCCGGCAACGCTTCCTGAGGGGCTGGGGCGGAAGAGGAGGTTCGGCCTCCACTGCACCTACTGCGCGCCAGCCGAGGCCCCGCGTTCCCGCACGGTGCTCCACCCCCAGCCCCACAGGTGTCCCCACCTTCACGCGGGAGAACACGGCGCAGGTGGAGAAGCCCGGCCGGGCCGCCACCAGGTGGGGCTGGCTGGGGAGGGGGCTGCTCGCTGGCTCCGTGAAGGGGCCGCCCCCTCCCCGCCCTCCCCCGCCCCGCACAGGGGCCGCTCCGAGTCCGGCGCTCGAAGGAAGAAACCAAGACGTGACCAGCGGCAAGTACTCGGTCCCGCCTCAGTGGAAGGTGGGCGGATGACTCACATGAACCCCGTGGAAAAGACGGGGCCGCAATAAACGCTCAGCCCCAGGCTGCGGCAGATGGGGGAGGGGTGGCCACACAGGGCCTCCGTGTGGCCAGGAGAAGCCAGGGGACATCTCGGCTCCGGGCCACCCAGGCTGGGGGATCCGACAGGCTCCGGGGGCCCCCCAAGGTTACACTCGGGTGACTCAGAAAGGGACCCCTTCCCTGAGGCCGAGGAAGGGCAACAGGCGGGAGGGAAGGGAGAGGAGAAGTGAGCCCGGCTCCACGAACCCTGAAGAGCGGTGACCCAGTGGGCCTGGGGACCTGGGCTCGCACCCCGATCCAGTGGTTCCGTCTGCAGAGCGAGTGGGTGTGTGCCAGGCACGGCCTGGGCAGCCGGGCAGGCACCTTCCTCCTGCTGCCCGCCCCCCACGGGCCACGCGAGGCCGAGTGGTGGGCCCGCTGGCCTCGGACATGACCCAGCGGAGGAGGACCAGCAGGCGGGCTGAGAGGGACCCCGGCGCGGGCTGGGGTGCTGGGGGGCTTGCCGGCTGAGTTGGCAGCACTTGCCCTTCAGAGAAACAGGCATGGAGGCAGAGGGCTGTGCAGGGACAGGAAACTATTAAAAAGTGACACAGCCAACTTGGAAAGGAACCAGGCAGAACTTCCAGAAATAAAGACATGTCCTGACAAGGGCTGAACACTCCGCAGACAGGCGTTCTTCAAGGAGAGGTGGGGACGAGGGGCAGGGCGGGCGGGCGCTGAGGGAGACCCCACCCCACCCAGTCTCCTGCCGAGGTGTCGCCACTTCCCATGGTGTAAATATCCCACGGGGTCCCGACCCAGCTGCGGGTAGAGCTCCCGCAAGCTGGGGCACCGGGAGGGGGGCTGCAGGGCAGTAGGGGGACGGGGCGGCTGGCCCAGCTCCAGGTTTGGCTGAGCTGAGCCACAGGCTTTGGGGACTTGAGAGGAATGTCCAGAGTCCAGCAAAAAGCCAAGGCCTGGAGGCAGCAGGGGGCCTGCGGACGCCTCGGTGGGCCCCGGAGTCGCAGCCCTCTAGGCCCACAGAAGGGAATGTGGAAAGGGGGTCTCCAGGGCGAAACGATGGTCAAATCGGACGGGGCACCCCTCATCTCGCCCATGGAGCGAGAGTGCCCCGCAGGGGCGTAGCCTGGGAGTGGGGGTGGGCGGGGCCAGGGTGTGGGGCAAAGAGCTGGGTGAGGAGGCAGGTCCCCGCCTGGGGCTGTCCCCTCTGTCCGGACGGGGTCCCCTGGCTGCTCCCTCAGCACCCCCGTTCCTGTCCTTGCATCCGCTACAGGGGTTAACTGGGCACCACCCGCTTGCGGCCGGATCTGAGGCGCTGGGCCATGCCCTCCAGAACACTTCGATCATTTGTTCTCAGTGAGAAGTGGGGTTCCTCAAAGTCGGGGAACCCCCATATCCAGGGCTGTGCGAGGACCCCTCCAGTGCTGAGTGACGGATTCCCGCTCGTGTCCACTGCTGGCCACGCCCCAGCACTGCCCGGACATCTCCCACTGCCCGCCAGGCCTCAGGACCACTGCTGCCGCCCCCCGGGGCCCACACCTGAGCGTCCCAGAGGCCTCTGCTCCCAGACCCTCCCGCCCCAGGACTTGGAGGCCCTCCCCCCACCCCAAGAGGAAGGAAGCGGGCGCCAGCTCCACCTCAAAGGTGGAAATCTGAGGACCAGAGAGGGACAGCCCCCGCCCCAGGGGCCCAGCCAGGAAGAGGCCCAGAGCATCTGAACCCCACCAGGAGCTCAGACCCCGAGTCTCCACCCTGGTGGGCCCTCACTTGCTTTTCAAAAGCAGCACCCACAACAAAGACAGACCACATTGGGGGGAGAGCAGAAATAGCTGCCGTGGCCAGGGACGCTGGGGAACCCCAAGAGCAGCACAACGCCACCTTCACAGGACGCCGCAGCCCGAGGCCTCTGCCAGAGCCGGCCCAGTTCAGCCCCAGGGCAGCGTGGGCCTGGCCGCCCAGCACCGCCGGGAGGGATTTCAGCTGTGGCCTCCACGCAGTGACCCCTGCACATAAATAATGTCGGCGGCTTTGAGGCTGAGCTGCAAAAGGCCGATGGGCTTCGGTTACAGAGACGTGCTGACCAGTGACCGCTCGGCCCTTTAATGGGAGCCCTGGAGGCTGCCCCTGATGCTGGGGGTGGGGAGAGGGGAGGGAGGGAGGGGGGGGGAGCCGGGAGAGAAAGGAAGGAAAGGGGGGAGGGGCGAGAGGGCCACGGGATGGATCTAGAGACAGAGGGAGAGAAGAGTGGACGAGGGAGGGGGAGGGGCGAGAGGGCGGGAGAGGAGCGGGAGAGCAGCGGGAGGCCGGCTCTGGAAGAGAGGGTGCTGTCGGACCCCTCGGGGACCCCCTGTGTGTGAGGCCGCCGCGCAGGCTTCTCCTTGGAACAGGGGTGCCGTTCTCCCCCGGAGCTCTGGGCAGGATGTGGGGGCTGTCTTCACCTGGGTCCCAGGGTGCCCGCCGAGCCGGGTGAGGGCATCTAACGGGGTCCACGCACATTCTGGCTGTCATGCCTTGGGGTGTTACCAGCCTGGTGGAAGCTGGGGCGCGGGGGTCCCTAAATATCAAAACCCAACAGTGCGGAGGGTGAGACCCCTGCTTTCAGGCATGATGCTTCACCTTTTGGGGATCCTTGAGTGTCTTCAGACGTCCCCCCGCAGGGGAGTACGAACCAGCCCCTGGTTTTGCATCAAATTGGGTGAGATGGGGACCCCCAGCCCCCGACTTACCAGCCCTCTCACCGCTGCAATCTGAGCAGCCTCAGTGACCCAGGGTCGGCCCGCTGCCTGCAGAGCGCACCCCTGGTCCACCCAGACGGCCTCGGCTCTGCCCACAGCGGGGGGCTCGCCTCAGCGAGCCCGGCCTCCTACCCGGCCTGGGTTGCCTCTGGTCGGAGGCGGTGCCAACAGCCCCAGCCACTTCAAAAACTCGAACCCTCTTGTTTACACCCAAAACACGTTTGCATGTTCAAGATGGCCACATCCAACCCTGCCAGGCCCCTGCCGGGCACACGGCCAGCTTAGCCGTGAGACTCCAGGGCCCCTCACGTAAGCGTCCCATGGCCACTGACAGTGAATCTTTGTCCTCCGGGCACCCAGCGCCTCTGTCCTGGGGGTGCAGTGGACAGTCCAAGGTGTCCTTTGTCACGGTACTGAGGCAACTAATGGGACGCCCTGGGGGGCGGGGGCTGGTCCCCAGAGGAACCAGCCCAGTGAGGAGGGCGGGAAGGCCTGGCCCCACCGCCGGACCTGGGGTGCTGGAGGGGAGCTCGGCCCCAGGAGCCAGCGAATCAATCACAGCCCAGTGACGAAGTGTCCAAAACCCAAAGCACGGGGCTCAGAGAACCCCCAGGTTGGGGCACGCGTGCAGATGTGGGGAGAGGCGGGGAGCCCCCCCATGCGGGGCTGGCCCCATCTGGCTGCTCCAGCGTCACAGCTGGGATGACAAGCAGGTGACCTGAGGGACGCGCCCCTGTTCTGCAAACTGCTCCAGGGAGGACCCCCGGGGGGCACCCTGGGGGCCCCCCGATCTACAGCCACAGGCCCAGATGCAGGGCACGCGCCGGCCTTGGCCTGGCATCCGCCTGGGGTACAGCAGCCTGGGGGCTCCATGCAGACGGGGGCAGGACTGGCCCGAGCTGCAGGACCCTCAGCCCGGGCGCAGAGCCGCGTGGGGGTGCGGGGGCGCACAGTGCAGACGCAGGCCCCGCGCCAGAGGACCGGCTGCTGTGCGGAGCAGGCGTGTGTTCCGCCGCTCGGGCCAGCGCGGGCTCCTGCAGGGCGCGCGGGCTCGATTCCCGGCGCGAGCGCGGCCTGAACACATTGTCACGCCAGCACCCGCCAGGGAGAAGCCCAGCCAGAGCCCTGCGTCCGACCCGGGGACACGGGGCCTAAGCGCCTGGGGGTACCAGACGCGGGGTTCCCTCCAAGAGGGGATCTTATAGAGCCAGTCCCTCGGAGAGCACATGCGGGCGCAGCCCAGCGCGCGGCCCTCCTGCCCCGGCCCCTGCAGCGCCCCCTGCCAGGAGCCCCCGGAATCGCGAGTCGGGGCTGCAGGGCGCGTGCTCTCCAGCAGCTCGCGCGATGTCGGCCAGAATGGACTGCGGCTCGAGCGCCCCGCTCAGGCCCAGGACACGGCAGCTGGAGGCGCCGGCAAGCGGGGAGGCGGGCTCCCTAACCTCGGAGGGGTGGGGGCTTTGCGGCCTGACCACCGCCTTTCACCACCCCGCTCACCTGTATCCACCGGGACCACCCAGCAGCCTGCAGGGCCAGCCTCCGAGCGGCCGCCCGCACCAGCGAGCACGGCCACCGCGCAGGGGTGGAGGGGCCGGAGCCCCGAGCGTCCTGGGTCCTCTCCGGGGGAGCCCAGCGGGCCTGTCCCGGGAGGCCGTGGCCGGGGCTCCCTGACTGACCAGCCTGCTGGCCTACGGGCTCAATGCAGACTGAGACACCGAGGCCCAGGGAGGACCGAGGCCACCACCAGGACGCGGGAGGGCGCCGCCCCGTCCCCGCAATTGGGCACCTCTCCCGGGAGAGCAGCTGCCCAGGGCGGAAACGCCTTGACCCTGGCGGTCACTCGCTGCTCAGGTCAGACCCTCCGCTGAAGCCGTGGGACCCCCAAGCTGCTGGGGGCTCCCCGAGGCCACGAGGAAACCCTCTCTACCCGACCTTGGGCAGAGCGTTCTGGTGGGCCTTCCCTGAGACCAGGCCGGGGCCCTCTGCGCCGTCAGCACCCCCGCCCCGGCGCCCCGCCCCGCGCCCCGCCCCGCGCCCCGCCCCCGCGCCCCTCGCTCACATCTTCGTCGTGCTCCAGCTCCAGGCCGGCCTCCAGCAGGTTCCCCTCGTACTCCTCCCTGCGGAACCGCTTGTCGTCCTCGTGGTAGTCCATGGCGGGTTCGGGGGCGCCCGCTCCCTCTGGGGCTCCCTTGCCGGGCAGCGGCTGGTCCTGCTTGACGCTGCGGGCGGCCGGGCCGGCGTCGCCGAGCTGGGCCCTGCGGGCCAGCGTGCGGCTGCCCGAGGGCCGCTTGTGGTGGTAGACCAGGATGTAGTCCACCTTGCGCGTGCCGTCACGGAAGTACAGCCCGAACTTGCACTCGGCATCGGGGTCCACGGACAGGGAATTCAGCAGCTGGGGAGACACGGCCTGGTCAGGCTCCGGTGGGCGCGAGCTGCTGGCCGCCCTCCCCGGAGCGCCGGGCCCGGTTCCAGTCGGGAAGAGGACACCGAGCGGGAGATGTCCAGCCGGGGACGCAGCACCAGGGGCCCCCCATTCCAAGGCCCGGGAGCCGCTGGCGGGGGCTGCTTGAGGAAGGCGCCGCCCACTGGGGGCTCACAGTGCGCAGGTGGCTGGGGCCAGGTGACCTCAACCCCTCCAGGTGGGCGGGGAGCAGCCCCAGGCCACAGCGGCCACAGCCCCGCCCGGCTCCAGCGCCCACACCACCAGCTGTGTGGCTGGACCAGGCCTGTGCTGTCAGTTTGGGGTCTCCCCTAAGCAGCCCAGGGTCGAGCATTGGGGTTCAGTGGTTTAAGTGGGAGGTGGTGTAAAGGGACCAGAGTGAGGGGGCGGTGACGGGGTTTCCGGGCCGGGCCCTGCCTGCAGAGCCCTCATCTAGCAGAGGCAGAAGTCCAGGACCGCCGGCCGCGCATACGGACATCCACGCGGTGGCCGGGAACCACAGCTGGGCCGAAGCCGTGCCCCGGTTTCTAGAACGCCGGGGGCGTGGGTGGTACGGAGGGCAGGCAGGCTGGTCAGGCTAGCCCCTGGGGTCGGACGTCATAAGTCCAGCACCCGGTCTGGTTCGCCATCAGCAGGTGGATTTTCTCCCCAACGCCATACGAGACCCTGAGAGGGGTCCCGGCTGAATCCCACACCTGCCCCCTCTCTACGCTGCTTTGCTTCAGGTCCGGCCTCTGAGACGCTGCCGCGGGCGTGTGGGGCTGGCAGGGCCCAGGCAGCAGCCCCACCTGGCGCCAGCCACCTGCCCGCCTCCTGCCCACAGCGTCCCACCAGCTCTCCAGCCCCGCGCACCCCGAGCCCGCCGATCCTCCTGGGGGCAAAGAGCCCCCCGCCGGCACCCAAGAGCTGGGGGCGGGGGCCTGGTCTCCCCACGGGCAGCCCCGCTGCGGGGCCCCAGGGGCTGGGTGGGCAGGGGAGCAGCAGCAGGCCGGGCTGTGCTAGCCCTAGGGGCACCCAGGCTGGGGAGTAGGGGAGGGAGGCCTGGCGCGGCCTCGCTGGCCCCACACCAGGCTCCCGCCTGTGCAGTCCCCACGTGCCAGGACCACCTCTGAACCACACCCACCAGCTCTCAACTCATGGGGGCCCTCAGCCCATGGCAGGATCCCTGAGGTGGGGTGTGGGCCGGCACACCCCACCCAGCGTAGCTACTCACACAGCAGGTCAGGTGCCTGGGGGGGGCACACGGGCCTCTGGGTGCTGGAAGGGGGCCTGATACCAGAGGCAGTGGACACAGATGCCCAGCGAATGAGAAGGGACTCCAGGGTGACCCCAGAAGCCTGAGGGAGACCCCGGCCGAGGGAGCAGCTCTTCAGCCTGCTCCCCTCCACGAGGACACAGGGGAGGCGTGCCAGGTCCGATGCCAGACAGAGTCTGTCCACCGCGGCCTGACTGAGATGCTCAGGGGCCTGACATCTGGGGAGCACACACAGCTCCCCTAAACATCCTCCCCCCTGGGGAGCAGCGCACAGAGGGAGCCCAGAGGGAGTGTCGGCTGCCTGGGGCTGTAAAAGCCGCTCTGCCCCTCTAGCTGTGCTCCCACGGGCACACGCTGAATGTCACTGTCCCTCGGGATCTCTGCAGCGAGTCCCGGGGGTAACCAGAGCCCCTCGGGCAGTGTGAGTCCCTCGGGGGGCAGTAGAGGGATGAGACACGCTCTTCGTAAACAGTCACGCGGGCCTGGCTGGGGGCGAGCCCCAGAAGGCATGGGCTCCGGGGGGGTCAGGGAAACGAGCGCAGGGTCACGGTGGACCACAAGCCAAGATGGCGGCAGCGCCGAGTGCAGGTTTTGAACAGTTGCCGGGGGCTGGGGCCCTGCCAGCAGGGGCGGCACCAGTGGGCGGGCGCGCCCGGGTCCTGCTCCCCGCCTGCCCCCGCGGCCGGCTGTGTGAGCCTGGGCACGCTGCCCTCTCTTGTTTGGGTCTCAGGCTTAGGAAAGGGAGGCAGCTACCTGGGCAGGTGTCGGGTCAGCAACCCGCGACAGCAAGTGTGGGCTCTCGCCCACGACACCAGGGGGCCCAGGGTCTGGAGAGCGAGGGAAAGGGGGGCAGCCCCCCCACGAGCAGGGCAGTGGCTGTTCTCGTGCAGGACGGGACGGAAGGCCAAGCCCGCGCAGTGGAGAGGACACGCAACTCCCGGATGCAGAGGCTTGGGGACGCTCCAGAACATTCTCCTTCCCGTGTCCTCAGGACAAGGGCAGGCGGTCCGTCCACCGTGGTGGGGGCAGGGGCTCCTCACCCACCTGTGTGATGGCCGACGCCCCCGGGAAGCGTGGGGTAAATGGACACAAGGGGGTGGACGGCAGGGGCCGGCTGGCACAGCGCAGGCAGCGCCAGACCGGGGAGACCGAGGCCGAGACGCAGCCTGGCCAGCAGCGGAGCTGCGACACCCCGGCTCGGGGCCTCTCGTCTGTCTGCGACGTGGGGACCCCACGATCCCTCCTGAGGTCACAGGGATCTTGTCGGGTCAGAGGTGGGAACCCTGAAGCACTTCGAGGAGTATTTGGGAGTATTTGGGACTGAGTATTTGGGAGGTCCCGGAAGGGGATCCCCCCGGGAAGGGGCGTAAAGATGGAAGAGAAATGGCCCCTTGGGGCCTCGTGGGACGGTGGCAGGAGCGGGGGGTCCCGCAAGGCAGGAGCCTGTCCCAAGCACCCCGACAGGCCCCCACCTGCCCCTCCACCTCTCGGGGAGGCAGGGGCCAGGGGCCGCCCCATGCCCAGGGCGCCGGGACGTCCACGCGTGGGGGAGGCGGTCAGGGCCGGCCAGTGCAAGCTGTCGTCCTAAGGGTCTCCCACATTCGATTTCTGCGAATGGGGGAGCGGAAGCGAGTGAGCTGCAGCGCTTCTTTTGGTTCTGGGATGCTTTGAATTTCAGACCCAAGGGGAACATCAGTTTTCAACCTCACTTTTCTCCTAAAATGGTTTTGATTATCACCAGCTGCAGCGCTCAGTCGGCGACCGGGGCAGCCCGTCCGCCAGGAGAGTGCGGGGCCGCCTGAAGAGGGGGGCTCCCTCACTACCCTGCGGGTCCGGTCCCGGGGCCTCTGTGTGTCGGGCTGGCCGGGCACGGGGAGCCAGGGCACCGGGAGGACAGAAGGTAGAGACACTCGAGAGTCGACCCCAAGAAAACAGCGAAATCTGTCGCATCCATCCTGGCCTCTGGCTTGGAGTGCTTTCTTCTTACGGGTCTCTGGGCGTGAGCCTGGAAGTGACCTTTACCCTTGACCTCGGGAATAACAGGTGCAGAGACACCGGGAGCCACAGCTCGGGACGGCCTCCCTCAGTCCAGCCCACGCCTGTGGGCTCCAGGTCCGGACCGCTGTCAGAACGACAGACTCTGAGGCGGGCCCACGCCCTCTGGCTGTGCAGGGACCCGCCTGCTGGTGACTCAAGGTGCCAGTGAGCCACAGCTACTGGCTCCAGCGGTGCGGGGATGCCCGTGGGGGCGCTCCCTGCCGCCCCCGCCCTGCACGCCCGCCTCCTCCAGCGGCTGCTTCCTGCCTGTCTGGGCCAGTTTGTGGCAGGGCGCTGCCCTCCCTCCGCGGTCAGTGGCCCGATTCACAGCCCCCCTAGCCCACGGTACCCCAGACCTGCCGTCGTGAGAGCTGTGTGCAAAGTAAGAGTCCAGAGCCTCGTGTGGACTCGTCTGCGGGCGCCCGGACCACGGAGACCCGTGCGGCTTTGGGGCCTGTCGGGGCCCGGGGCAACGGCTGTGGCTCCAGGCAGAGGGCCCCGGAACTAAAACCCGGAGCCCGGGGCGTTTGCTGCTTCTTTCTTTATTTCATATCTCACTCCTCCCCGGTCTCCCAAACCCTCTCCTGGACGTCCCCCTCACCTCATGCCCCCAAACTGGCTCCCCACCTCTGGGTGGGGAAGCGGCATCTCCACCGAGGCCCCCACCCCCGGCCCGGGGGGCATCATAGCTCCTCCGCACGTCCAGGCCTCCACGGCCACCTGTGGCCGCTGGTACCTGTGTCTCGGTCCTCCCGAGCTCTCCTCTTAGCTGGGGGGCAGGTAGGAGCTGGCCACCTGCCCTCTCCACCTCAGTTTCCTCATCTGAGTCACAGCGGCACCCACATATTGCTGTGAGTTAAGCACGTTAATGGGGGCCAGCCGCTCGGGGAAGAGCCCCTTTGTTGCTGGCTGGGTACCGTCCCCTCAAGTCCCAGAAGGGCATGGCCCCTTCTGCGCCCTGTGGGTGTCCAGGAAGTAGCCTGCACATATCAGGTGACCACTGAGATGACCCCTAAGCTTTCAAGGCCAAGGCACGTGCGTTTCAAGGCCATCCCAGGCACGTGCGTTTTCCACCCACCCTCCTACCCAAGGCTCCCTGCGCCTCTGTGTGAGCCCCGCGGCACAGGCACCCCAAACTCCCACAGCCCCAGGTGTGCCCCAAGGTGGGGACGCCCTAGATATCCGCACCCCTGGAATAGGCGCCCACCCAGCAGACACCTCCGCTGTGCCAGGCCCTCCATCCCAGAGCCCAGGGAGGCAGGGCAGGGCCGGCCAGGGCTGGGCACTCGGCAGGGCGGAGGGGAAGGGAGGAGAGAGGGAGGTACTCTCTGGCCCCGCGGGGCTTCCCAGCTGAGGGCGCTGGTCTCAGCTCTTCACTCTCCAGCAAACTTTGTTCTAATTAATTAAGTCAACCCCCTCGGGGCAAATTCTGTCCTCCAGGGATTCCTCACAGGCTGGATCTGGTCCCAGAAAAGGGGGGGTAGCGGGACCCCCACATGTGACCACTGCTTGTCCACACTGCCCAGAGCACGCTCAGGCGCCTGGTGGGGACAGGGGCCAGCCTGGAGAGAAGTCTCCCCTGATCTGCGGCGCCCGCCTGCTGCCTAAAGTGTGGGGAGCTAGGGCTGGGCACCGCGCCCGATTCTGCCCTGCAGGCAGGTGAAGGGGACACCCCTGAGAGGCGCTGGGGGCGCCAGAGGGCGGAGGCGCGCTGGGGCCAGGAGGCTCCCATCCCCACCCCCGCTGCTGGTGCACCCCGGGAAGGGAGTGTCCCGCTGGGGCCCCAGCCGGAGCGCATTGTTGCTGGGGACCCGGGATCTGGGACCTCGGTGCTGCCTCGGACATCAGAGCCTGGGCTCGGGGAGCGCAGGCCGGGCCGGGCGCTGCGCTCTGCGGTGGGGGCGCGCGCCCGGCCCACGTGCGCGCCCGGGCGTCCCCTGCACGCGCCCCGCGCCCCAGCCCCCACCGCCCGCGCAGGCGTGCGGCCGCCGCACTCACCGTGCCCTCCGACGGCAGGTAGCCGATGTCTTCGATGGCGCAGATGTTGACGATGTGGACGCTGCGGTCCTCGGCCGGGAGCGTCGAGTACTTCTCGCTGACCCTCATCGCGGCCGCCTGTGCGCCGGGACCGCCGGGCGGCGCGCCCTCCCCATCCACCGCCCCGGCGGCCTCTGCAAGCGGAGACGGCAGCGTTCGCGGCGCGCTCGCAGGGGGCCGGGCCTCCCCGCCCGACCCACCGGGACGTGGCCGCCGCCCGCTCCGCCCGCCCCGCCGCCCCGGCCCTCCCGGCCGCGCTGCGCTGGGCCGCCCCGGCCGCTCGGCCGCCGCCCGCCTTCCCTCTCCTTAAAGAAAGACATAGGCGCTCAGCGCCCGCTTATGGCAGGGGCGGCGGCCGCGGGTCAGATTTTCCGTAGAAATTTAAACACAGGAAGAAAGTATTCCATTCCTGCGGGCCCCTCCAAGTTTTATTTTTATCCGGGGAAAGTGCCCCTTTGGTGTTTTGGTTTTTTTTTTTTTTGAGGGCGGCCAAGGCTTCAGATCAGGGAGGAAACTTCCAGCAAGCCCCCACCTTTACAGCCTCCAAGCCCGCCGGTGGTGCCGGAGCTGTCACCTTGCCGGGGAGAGGCCGTCTGAGACTGCAGTCAGGAATGTTCGCCCTGCCCCTGACCCCTCCACCCTCTGGCAGACTCCTGCTGTCGCTCAGCTCACACCTCCTCCGGGGAGCCTCCCCTGCTTTCTGCAGGCCCGCCCTCTCCAGCTGGCCCTGGCTCCTGGTAGCATCTCCCCACGCTAAGCATCTCTCAGAGCCCCCCGTGTGGCCCGCAGCCCCCATCATGGACCGCTGAGCAGCCCAGCCAGGTACTGGGGGAGGGGGAGCTGGAAGGAGCCCGGGAGAGGGGGCGGGGCTGCCAGGCCCAGCTCCTGTGTGCAGCTCCACTGCCCCAGAGGGAGGGGCGATGGCTTTGGGCAGCTCCTCCAGGGACCTGGGGGGCTGGCACACAGGCAGTGCTCGGGCATGATTTTAATCCTCCGGAGAAGGACGTGGGTCTCCAGGGGCAGCCCCACTCAGGCTTAGCCCCCAGTGCATGCACAGCAACCTGTCCAGTGGGAACAAAGTCTCCCTGTCCTCTCCCCGCATCCTACCAGTTCTCTAGGGTGTGCACCAAATGCCACCAACTCCAGGAAGCTGTCCTGGACTGCCCCTCAAGCACTCAGCTTGAGTGGGGTAAAGCTCCCTTTACCCCACCTCGTTTCACAGGGTTCATGCAGCTGGTGCTCCATGATTGCTTGGCATGGCCACCAAGGAGCATTCGGGACCACAGAAGGGGCTAGAAAGCTGCCTTCCAAGGTCCTGACATCACCGCATGCCGCAGTGCCCAGGGTGGATTCCGGAATCGGGACGGGTGGGGTGCCAGGGCGGGGACCCGCTTCTCAGCCATCACCTGGGTGAGCCTCCCAGAGCCATGGCTTCCCCTGCGAGCATCCCGTGTACGTGTGGGGCACGGTGGGGCCTCCGCTCCTGCTGCCACCACCTTGGCATTGCTGTGGCGCCCTTTCCTGGCGCCCCGGGAGTCCCCTCCCTGCTCAGGCACCAGCTCGCGAGGGGCAGGAAGTTTACTCCATCCTTGGGCTGGCCTTGCCCACGGGCACCTCGTGGCCCCAAAGGACCCTTTGTCTGCGCCTGGGACTCCAGAGCAGATCTGGGCACGTGTGCCCGGCTGGCCGAGCCCCACCGGAAACAGCCCTCCACGGTCTCTGCCTCGCCAGGGAGGCCGTGCCCCGAGTCCATGTTTTCAGGGCTGGGAAGAGGTGCGGAGATTACGCAACCCCGTCTCCGGCGTGCCGCCCGCCCCCCAGACTGCTCGGCCCCCACACGGCGGTGGTCTCGGCGCGCGCTGGGCTCTCCGGGCCGGGGGTCTCACAGTCGTCTGCCAGGTGCCAGCTGGGAGAAAGCAGTAAAAACAGAATCTCAGTTCCAGGGACGGCGGCAATCCCAAGCATTTGGGAAGCGACCCCGGCAGCAGACTGGGAGAGGCTGGGGGAAGGGCCTGCGGAGGGGGGAGGGCAGCCGCCTGGTGTCCCCCGCCCCCAACGCTGTGCCGTCTGCCCTGCGCTTGCTGGATGTGCCCCTCCTGGGCTTCAGACATCTGCGTCCCCTCTGGCCACGTCTCCGTGGGCTCCCTGCCTGCGCCCCCTGTGCCTGCACCCCCTCCCTGGCGTGGAAATGCGGAGGGGAGATGTTCAGCGTTAGGGGGGAGGATGGGCCAGCAAGGGCCAGTTCCGATCCTAGACCACAGGGACTTCAGAACCCGGTAGAAATGAAACCAGCACCCCCAGTGGGGGAAGGGGCGCAGACTCCCTGCCAGGATACTCCCGCCAGCAGATGCGGGGTGTCCCTTTGTTCTGTGCGGGTTCCCTGTGCGGCTGGCTTGCCGGCGCTGGCCTCGGATCGGGATTCTGTCTGCTCGGAGTCTCTAATTGCTTATAAATGAGCCCTCTAGCTAAGAGACGGCATTAATTTTGCATCTCCCCCTTTTTGACTCAGTGGTTCTCATCATTCAAACCCCAAAGGGGCAGATTTCGCCGGCAGGATTAATTCCCCGCTCTGAATCGGTCAAGGCCACGAGTTAAACGGTGCATTTTACTGTGGGACGTTCCGGGTCCCGCCGCCGGCTGCCCTTCTGTGCCCCTTGATGTCACCCGCCTGCGTCTCTGCTGACATTTCCTGGTCGCCGGTGGGGCGTGCGTGCGTAACCGGCGCGGGCCGGGGCGCTGCCAGGGAGCACCCTCCTTGGAGAGGCTCCGAGGGGCCCTTCCAGCGAGGTTGTTTTTGCAGCTGGCTCTCCGGGCCACGCCACGAGGAAGGCTCTGCGCCGTCGGCCTGGCCGGGTCTGGCGGGCACCCGGCGGACGGACGGAGCTGCAGGCCCGCGGGAAGGCCCTCTGGCTCCGCTCGCCTGGACACGGGCGTGAGGGCACACCAGCAGCGTCTCGTGGTGCGGCGCCCCGGGGTGAGCTTCTCTAGCTGGGCACTGTTGACACGTGGGGCTGGTCCTTCTTTCTGGGGGGCTGCGGGGGGCCCTGGAGGGTCAGCAGCATCTCTGGCCTTAACCCACTAGACAGCAGTGGCACCTCCTTCCTCCAGGGTGACAACCCCAAGTGCCCCCTGGGGAGCAGAATCACCCCCAGGTGAGAGCCCCTGCGTGGGGCTTAACAAGGCCCTCGCCTGCTCTCTGCGTCCGGGGAAAACGAGCTGGCCTCTCGGGTGATGGAGCCGGTTGGAGAAGAGCCTGCTGGGCTTGGTCGGGAAGGCGACTTTGCCCTTAAACATAGGTCTCCTGGCCAGCCCCCTCCCCCCGAGGGGTGACTTCAACACACACACGCACACGCACACGCACACGCACACGCACACGCACACAGTGTGCACAGAGCTAGGAGGAGGCAGGCTCGGCGTCCCCTTCCTGTCTCCGGTGGGCACCCTGTGTTGGAAGGACGCGGTCACCCAGCGGGGGCTGACATCATGCGCTGAGAGTGACCCGGCCGTCAACATCCCCAGGGAGGATGGGCCGGAGATGGGGCTTCGTCACCTCCTTCCCTCAGTGACGTCAGCGGGAGCAGAGCCCGGCGGGCCGCAGCTGGACGGGGAGGCCGGGCCGGGCCTGGGACCAGCCAGGGCGCCAAGCTCTGTCCAGAGCTCTCAGAGGCGCCACGTGTTTCAGGAGCCCGGGCCTGCCTCCCGGGAGTTCCTGAGAACTCCGGGCGTGCCCAGGGCAGGCTGGAGCGCGGGCAGCCTGGCCACCTCCTCCCGGAAGCCTCTTGGGTTCCGCTCGGCTGCATTACTCAACCTGCTCCGAGGCCCCAGGGGCCCGCTCCTTTCTACTGACCACCCTCGGGCTCCTGCGGCTCTGCCCTCCGCCCGTCCCGTCTCTGGCACTGCCGATGCCCCATTTGTGTTTATTTATTTAGCAACAGCAGTGCTGTGCCATGGCGAGCCGGCGGCTTGTGCGAGCCCCAGCTCCGTCCCCTCCCGGCTGCTGCAGCCGCCTGGGCGCCCCACCCGCCTTCCTGGGGAGGTGCGGGGAGCAGTCCAGACTGGCCTCAAACGGCCCGGCCCTCGGGAAGCACCGCGACAGTCTCTGAGACGGTGCAGCGGCATCAGCCTGGCTGGGGACAGCAATGGGTCCCCCCTGCTTCCTGGCGGCGGGAAGTGCTGAGCCGGCCCCCAGAGGGTCCCCAGTAGAGAGTGGACCCTGCGTCACACTACCCCTCCTCAGGGAAAGCCGGTCCCCGCGTTAGCTCTGGGGGCTTCCGACCCCTGCCCTGGGTCTCAGCGATTCCCTCTCCCCAGCCCTCCTGAGGGAGCCAGGGGACCCCATGCTGCTGGGGAGGCCCCGAGGAGCCCAGACACGCCAGATGGTCCTGGACCCGGACTCAGGGACCCCACTGGGCATGTGAACCCGACACAGCAGCCCCCCACACCCTGCAGGGGCATCACACCCGCCTCATCTGCCTCGTTTTCTGAAATCTCTGTGGTGAACACGCCTGAGCTTTGCTGTCAGGAAAAGGGGCGCATCATCAAAAGCCCCGACATCCCGGGCCCGCAGCCCCCCGCCCTCACCATGTAGGCCCGTGGGGGTTCCCGAGCGCGCGCCTGCAAGGACGCCGTCGGCACCCAAGGGCCATCTGGACATTCCGCAGATATTTTGACCGAGTGGACGCGAGCCACAGGCCGCGTCTGGTTACACAGCTGGCCACACACTTTCAAGTGGACGTGAGAGAGGCCGGTGGCACCTGGGCCCCACGGGCGGCCTTGGGGCACACCTGCCCGGGGTCCACCCTGTCCCCGGCTGAGTGCGTGGGGTGGGCAGCCGCCCAGCCTCCTTCCCCAGGGTCCTGGACGCCCGCAGGTGGACACCAGGAGGAGGCGTCTCGGGCCCTGACTGCCCCGCCCCTGCCTGGCACTCACGGCTTCAGGCCCTCGTGACCCCGGGGTGCCCTCCCCAGCCACCGCCCTCGCCCTCACCCCTCACCGTCCCCTCGCCCCTTGCTCTGGCCCCCACACACGAGCCCAGTGCTCACTCTCCGAATTCACCCCCACGGCCTCCCGTGGCCTGGGCTCACCCTCCTCCCGCCTCTCCCCTCCCTGGGCCCGTCTGCCTGCCCACGCCTGGAAGTGGCGCCAGCAGGGAGGGGAGGCCTAGAGCTCCGCGGGGGAGGGGTGGCGGGAGGGGCCGGCCCATCACAGCCCTCGTGTCCCTTTCCTCCTCCTCCTCACTTCTCTCGGGGAGGTCAGTGGGCTGCAGCGCTGCGTAAGCGCCGGGTCCAGCGTCACGCCCGACACCGTCCGCTGCAGCCAGCCCTTTCGCTCCCTCTGCTTAGGGAGACGGAGGCTGCGGTCCAAGTCCTGTGGCATTTTAGGAAGCGTGTGATCACGCACACACGTGCACACACATGCATGTGCACACACACGCACACACACGCATACGCCCAGGTCACAGACCCGCGTGGGCCTAAAGGGGTTAAAATGGGCCCTGAGCAGGCGCCTCTTCCCCACGGGCGGCTGCGAGGACCCCCCCCCCAGCCCCTGCCCTGCCCCGGGGGGCCGTCCAGAGCTTCCTTGGGGGCCGTCCGCAGCCTCTGTCCCTCACTCCCCGCCACGGCGTCCAGCCGGCGGCTGGGCGCAGGCTCTGGACACCCCCACACAACCCTGGTTTCCTCCCGCCCCCGCCCCTCACCCCGGCAGCGGAGACGCCCTCGGAGGGGGGCGATTTCCTCACTGTTTTCTATTCTGCCATTTTTTATCCTGCCCGAGAGGCTCCCAGCCCCCCTTGTCGGCGCCCCTCCCTCTCCTGGGGCCGCTGACCCCGGCGCCATCTGCGGACCCCTCTCCTCCACTGCAAACTCACCCCAGCTCCTCCCGCCACCTTTCAGAAGTGGTCACCCCAGTCTTCCTCGGGGTGGACGGGGGAGCCTCCAATTCCTTCTGAAGGACAGGGAAGGTGCCCGGAGAGGGGTGCCCTGTGCTCCCCAGGGGTTCTGGGGACGAAGGAAACGCGGAACAGCTTCTGAGGCGCACCTCAGAGCAGCCGGGGCGTGGGGCGGTCACGGCCTCCGTGTGGCCTGGTCACTCTGGGGAGTCCCCGCTTGCAGCGCCCCCCGGGCTGGCGTCTGCCCCGTTCTGCCCAGACGGCTCCTGGCCCTCCAGGCCCCTCGGGCTCCAGGCAAGGCCTGTCTCACTCCCGCTGGACTCAGCTCCCAGCGGAGCTTGGCCCCAGAACGCCCCAGGATGCTTTCAGAAGAAGGGGTGAGCAAACGCCACGTCCTGTGCCAGGGTCCGGGGTCGCCTCTGACTCCGGCAGCCCCCGAGTGGCCGCCGCTGGACAGGCAGCTGCCGGGAGGACACACTTGTGGTCTTAACATTTTCAAGCTCATGAAGCCACTGGGGAACATTCTGGAGGTCACTGTCCAGTGGCCACAAAAGCCCCGTTAGGCTGGCCTGACCCGAGGTGGTTGGCACAGGATGGCAGTCCTCCTGCGTGCGGCCACGGCGCTTCAGACCGCCCCAGGGAGCTGACGGCCGCCCAGGGACTTGGAGGGCAGCGGGCAGCAGAAGGAAGAGCGGCCCAGTCACGAGAGCCTCCAGAGGGCGAGGCTTCTCGGCTGGGCCCAGAGGGTCACCAGGAAGCAGGAAGACGGGGGGGGGGGGGGGGTCAGCTCCAGACGGGGGGAGGGCTGGGGGGCTGGCCGGGCCTGGGGGGCCTGGAGGGTGCTTGGGGGCAGATGGGAGGCTGAGAGGGAGTTGGCTGAGGGGGGCCTTCTGGGTCACCCATCAAATCGTCCCAGAGCGGCTCGGGCATCAGGAGGAGTCCAGCAGGGGACGGGCAGGGAGGCCCCAGGGCCCCAGGAGGGCCGAGCCTGAGCAGGTGGGGGCAGGCGCGCCGCTGCACCCCCACGCCGGCCAGCATGGAGCCTGCGGCCAAGGGGACATCCGTGGCCATTCGGGACCCAGGGACCTGGGGATGGGGTGGACCCTGGGGCTCCATTTTTCTGTAATAAATGGATTTTTATTATTTATTATTTATTAATTTTTAATAAATGGGTTTTAGTAAGGTGTGTTGGCGCTTTCTTTTCACAAGTCGGCGGGTCCCCTGCAAATCACCACCCGGGCCCGAGTAAGGGTTTCCCCGCCTTTTCTTGCTTCCGGGCCCTCTGCGTGCTGAAAGAAAGGGCCGGGAGTTTCCTCACTGAGCTGTCCCTGAGATGTTGGGGCCTCTTCCCGCCTGGCCACAGCGAGGGCACCCCCCCCAGAGGCTCCTGGGCCCCTCGCAGCCTCGGGGAAGGGCCGCGTCCCTGCGTGTGCAAGCGTCTCTTCACAGGGCAGAGTCGCCGTGAGCCGCTCAGAGGAGACCCGAGCAGCCGCCCTGCCCCAGAGGACGATGGCGCAGGCGGTGCCCTGTGGCCGCTTGTGGACCGGCTGCCCGAGGACCTGGGAAGCGCGCGAGCTCGAGCGCCTCTACTGGGATGGAACTTTCCGGAGAAGCCAAGGCTGGAAGCCTGGGGCGGGCCTCCTCCCCCGTCTCAGTGCCTGCAGGGCGACCTCAGATAAGGGGTGTAGGCTAGAAGGCCTCCGTGCATCTCCTCTCTGCCCCCAATAACACAGGCTGTTGGGGTGCAGCAGTGGTGCCCAGGCCCCCACGAGGGGCCAGCTGGACAGGAGCGGAGTGTCCAGCTGGCTGCTGCTAACAGCTGTTCATCCTCACAAAGCCAGACTCAGGGGCTGCACAGAAAGCACACGCCACCATCTGGCCAGTGACCCCCAAACCCGGCCCCCCTGCCGTTCATTCCTTCACGCACTGGGCATTCATTAATTCAGCCCCTGGGTGCTCCCGAGTGCCAGGCCCGAGACTCGGAGTGGACACTGCAGACAAGTCTCAGCTCCCAGGGGCTCACGTCCCAGCAGGGGCCGACAAGGAGCAAAGCCTGAAGAAAAAGCAAACTATTGGACTAATTCGCACTAAGGTGTAAATGACTTTCTTCTCGCAAACCAATTTCCCAGGTGACCCACAGCAAAGGGTAGGGATGTCGGAAGAAGTTGAGGGGAAAGGGACATGGAAAACCTTTATTTCCTGCTGCTCTGGCCTGCACTGACTCGGCCCTTCAATGCCCACAGCCTGGACCTTGGAGGCCAGCACAACCAGGGAGGGGTGAGCATCTGCCTGATCCCTGGAGGCAGATTAAAAGCTCACTGCAGTCCTTCTGAAAAGTCTCTCCAGAGCAGACTGGGACCGAGAACAACAGAAAGAAGGGCTAAGACCAGTGACGACTGAGAACACTCTCAGATAAGCATCGGCCTTTGAGAAGTTCTCCTCAGCTGAGGGCTGAGGCCAGAGAGCCAGCCCTGGAGGGAGGGGGCCCAGATCTGCCCTCTGGCTGGGCCTGACCCCACGGCCTACAGGAGCCCTCACGGCTGACCCACCTCTCCGGGGCGCAGTGTGGGAGGTGACTGGGGGCCGGGCTTGGGGTCCCGGGCCCTGACGGCTGAGCGAGGCCGGCTGCCGTCCACGCCCCGTTCCTGGTCCTCTCCCGCAGGACGAAGATGGGCTTTCCCCGCAGGAAGGAGAGAATGAAAGGGAAGGGGTGAAAATAGAAAGTCAGGAGGACAAGGGCAAAGAGGACTGGGAAGCCCCAGTGCCTGAGGAAGGAGGGGCGCGCCCCCAGGCCCAGCCGGCCCCCAGTGTCAGCTCCTGGCACTGGCGGACGTCTGACTTAGAGGCCTCAAAAATGACCGCAGTGCCCAGCAGCACTGGCACTCTGAGCCACCCTGGCCTGTCCTGTGTGAGCACAGCTGGGCTGCCCGCAGACAGGCCCGGCTCCCTCGTGAGTCCACTGTGATGCCGAACAAAGACAGTGAGGCCAGCCCAGGGCCCTTCTGCAGCGAGGAGGCCGGGCCACTGTTCTCCTGGAGCCCTGCCCGCCTCCCCTCCTCCACCCTCCCACCTGCCTCTCCTCCCCCCCCCTCCTCAGGACTAGGCTAGTTTTGTAACTTGCAGCCCAAGAGCCATGGGTTTCCAGGTTAAGGGACTGAGATTTTCCCAGAATGCACTGTGTCCCTGCAGGGATGGAGGCATTCGTGCTAACGGTCCAGGGATTGTGTGCATTTGCGAACAACCGGGTGGACGTAGTGGCCGATGACGCGTTCATGCACTCACTCACTCACTCACTGCCCGGACAGTTACCCCTCATTGCCTTTCAGCTCTGTCCAGGGAGGTAAATTCTAGATTAGCACCTAGGAGGCCCAACCCAGTGCCCATCACCGCCTGGCACCGGGCTGGTGCTCCCAGCAGCGGCTGCAGAGTGAATGAACGAAGCACCAGTTCTGGGACAGGCGTGGACTTTGCACCTGCTGTTGGGTAATCCTCGAGAAAACCTTCCGTGGAAACTCTGCTCCCCAGCGAAAGACGAGGAAACCAAGGCACAGGGAGGGGAGGAGCTTGGCCAAGGTCACCCACTGCAAACAGACAAGGCAGGAGAGGAAAGCCCGGCCAGGTGCCCGCAGGTGCCCGGCAGGTGGGGGTGCGGCACAGAGCCAGCCGACCCGATTCCTCGCAGGGCTCTCTCTGCTGGACCGGGCTCCGGACACCTACTAGCCAGCGCACCAACCCCCGGCACAAATCGCCAGGGATCAGGCAGCCGTGGCGCTGGGAAAAACAGCCTGGCTCAGGAAGAAAAGCTGCCCTCCCCCAGGGAGTGTGTGCCCAGGTGTTAGGTGCAGGAGCCAGGGGCCCTCGCCCTTCAGGAAGAACCTGTTCCGCTGGCAAAGCAGCGGCAGAATCCCGTCCGTCCACTTTCTGGGGTGGCAGAGGCCCCCAGGTACATATAATTTCCCGAGGAGCAGAAACCAGAGGCCAAAAATTTGGCATCTCTAGACGCACTAACAGCATCTAGTGGCCCGAAAGGTAAGTGCGCCGGCAGCACCCACCTCTGCAGAGGGGAGGGGCAGCGGAGAGCCAGAAGGGAGGGCGGGGAGAGATGGAGAGGGCTGACAGGAAGAGGGGTGGAAGGG
>PVIJ01016146.1:0-33613 GCA_004024925.1 Scalopus aquaticus
GCGGTTATCGGTGTCTTTATTTACCAGTTTGCAGTTTGTTGTGAGAGAACTGCCAGAAGCTGGAAAAGTAAGACCAGAAAGACTGTAAGGTGGAGGAGTATCTTCTCTATGTCCTGCCCCTTCCCCTCCCCCATCTCCCCATGACTACCTCCCTCTTTGCTAAGTGGATGAGTGAGAAGGGCGGGGAGTCAGGAGGAAACTTGATCTTGGTTCTGAAAAGAAGATAGAAAGAAGGGCAGTTTTTAAGACCAGCTCTGGCCTCCCACACTCCTCAGAATTGTTTCCTTAAGTGAAAAGGTCAAGCACATCATGAACTTGAATGTGCACCAGGCAGGAAGGAGCAGAGATAAATCCTAACTCAGAGTTCTTGAGGATAGGGGAGAATCTTTCCTCTGAAAGGAAACTTTTGAACTGAAATTAAGTAACAGGTCACCAGTGGAAGAACATCTGGTAGTGTGAGCACCCACTTAAGTCCAAGTTAGTCCTGATGGCATCCTAAGTACTCTTCTGTGCAGGCATTTGGGTGTATTTCTCAGCTCATGGAGATATACAAGATTTTTTTTTTTTTTCTATGAGGGCTAAAGGAGGAAACTATAATTGCTCCATTGCATAACCAAAGCATTTAGATAAACAAAACCAGAAAGCAGAAAGCTTCCAGAAAAACCCTTTGGTTATAAACCCCAACTCTCAACACGGGTTTTTAGTTCATATTCATTTTGTCAGAACTATAGGGCCTTCACAGAACCTAGTAGATAAACTTATTACTTAAATTCAGAATGCCCTTCCTGTACACACACTAGGACAGGACCTTTGGACATAGGCTTTCATTGTAATAACAGGCAATAAAACCTTCTTAGTGAACAAATGATGGGCATGGACTTAATGGGTTCCAGGAATAATTAACTTGGCTGAAGAAAAACATCACTGAACAGCAGTTGTGGGAGATATGGCAGCAGAGGAAGGGGTGGATCGCAAAGGCCCTCTCATCAGACCAAGGAATTTATTCTTCAAGCAAAAAAGAAAAGAAAACTGGGGAGTTAGGGAAACTATTTTTTAAATTTTATTTTTTAAATTTAATTTATATCCTTCCCATTATTGTGTATCACCCCGTAGGTTTTCCGCCACCAGTTCACCAGTGAACCCTCACCATAGTCCCTTGTGCTCTTTCTCCTCTATTTTGGTCTCAATTTCCTCTATTTTGGTCTCATTTCCTCTATTTTAGTCTCCATTTTTTAAAGATGACTTGACAGTTATTTCCTGTGTTCCGTGAAACACTAATCCCAACAAATGCTTCTTGAAAAAAAGTGACAACTAAATTTAAGAAACCCATCCACTCTAGTCCTGGAATCTCCTGGAGACTCCCAAGCACATTCGTTTTAAAGTTTTTGAGAGAAACTCCACCTATGTGGGAGAATAGAGAAGTTTGGGTAACCCTATTACTTAAGTAGAAAAAAGTAAATATTTCTTACAGGGAAATTCATCACTATTGCTAGCAGTTGGGGATTGAACCCCATGACCTATGGATATTTGAACTATAGGCTAGCAGCTAGCAGTGGTGCTGGAACAGAGAGAAGAGAGGAGTTGTGTGGCCAGGCTGGCAGCTGTTCAAGTCAGCCAAAGAAACTAGGAACCTTATACAGACTCTGTGGTGAATGGATTGTGTCCAGAGAATCTTTGCAGTGAGGGAGCAGTGTGGTTGGGTGCTGGGACTTTTGGTTCCGTCACGGAGAATTGCTCTTGGCGCACAGGTGGCAGTGTTTCTGTTCCCTTTATCCCCCTGTGCTGAGAGAGCAGAGAGACCAGACCCACTGCACACTGCAGAGAGGAGAAGCAAGGAGCAGGGCCCTCGAACTCGGGCTTGTGCAGGGGTGCTCGGTGCTTGCTCCTCACACAATGGACGAAGCAATGTAAGACTCTGCCTGGAATACCACCCCCTCCGCCAAGACAGCAACCAAGTCTTGGACTCCAGCTTTCCTTCCTTCCCTCACCTGCCATATAAACAAAGATATAGAAATAAAACTAAAGACACAGAATCCCAACTGGAAAAAGCGAATAAGATAACATACATTCTTTGGAAACAAGGAACATAGGAACACAGATAGAAAAACTGAAAGAGAAGACTAAGTATCCAGAGACCTATATAAAATAGACAGAATTTGAAGACCTAACAAATATTTTAGAATAACAGTCATAAACTCAGAATTCCTAGAAGTTCCAACAAACACAGATAAGCAAATTCAGGCCCTAAAAAAGAGATCCAGGAGTAGAAAGAGTTCTTCACTAAAGAGTTTGAAGTTGTTTTAAAAACCCAAAAATAGTCAATGAATGAAATGAGAATAAGCATGCAAAACGTACGAAATAGACTTAAGTTGGAAGAAGAGAAAATTTCTCAAATTGAAGATACAAATGTACAAATCACTCAAGTGGAAGATGAAAGAGAAGTAAGATTTAGGAAAAATGAAAACATTCTATAAATAATATCAGATGCCATTAGAAGAATAAACTTTAGGATAATAGTTATTCTAGAAGGTGATGAGGGAGAGAAGGGAGTAGAGAACCTAATTAAAGGAACAATAGTTGAGAGCTTCCCAAACCTGAGGAATGAACAGGGATGTCCAGGAAGATAAAAGAACACCCAAATCCCTAAATCAAAACGACCTGCACCAATACAGCATTGTTAAATTATCAAAAATCAATGACAAAGAAATACATTAATGACTGCTAGGGAGAAAATACATAGTATACAAAGGAACCTCAGTCAAACTTTCATCAGTTTTCAGCAGAAACTAGAAGAGTGAAATGACATGTTTACAATTCTAAAAGATAAAAACTACCAGCCCAAAATACTCTATCCTGCAATATTATTATTTAAATATGGAGAAATAAAGACTTTCCCAGATGAACAAAATTAATGGACTGTAGCACCACTAGACCTGCCCTGCAAGTAATTTTGAAGAGTTCTACAAGATAAGACAAAAGAACATGAAACTTTAAGCGAGAAAATAGTAAATAGTAATGTATTAATAGAATCAGAACTGTAATAGTAAGACAACAAAACATTCAAGGGGAGGAAGTAAAGGACTAAATCTGTATAATCAAATGACAATAGGTTCTAGTGCAAAAAGAACTGTCTTAGATAGAAAAGATTGATACAAAGCTCATGTAACCACAAAATAAAAGTCTTGAATAGAGACAGTAATTAGAAGAAATGAGGAAACAGAAAACTACTAGGATAAGTCCTCCAAATGAAAAGGCATATAGAAACACATGAAGCAAAAAAAAACAAAAACAAAAACAAAAACAGAAAGACAAAGCAGCCAAAAAAACCCAAAAGATGGAGTGGCAGTAAGTAAGCCTCATCTATCAATAACTACCACAATGTGAATGATTTGAATTCATCAATCAAAAGACACAGACCTTCAAAGGAAACAAGGATAGCCACATACCCCCCAAAAAATGAAACTTAATTGTCATTTAAATCCATACACAAACTAATTCAAAATGGATTAACAACTTGGATTTAAGATTTGAAATCATAAAATACATCAAAGAAGATATAGTTGATAATACTCCCAGACATCAACTACAAAGATCTATTTGGGAACTCAATTCCAACAGCAAGGGAAATGAAAGCAAAAATAAACAATTAGAACTACATCAAACCAAAATGCTTTCATTCATGAAGGAAATAAATCACCAACAAACCAAAAAAGGCAACCCATGGGCTTGGAGAAGATATTTACACATCACATGTCTGACAAGTGGCTAATTTCCAAAATATATAGATAACTCATACAATTCAAGAACAACAACAACAAAAACCCCCCAGAAACAGCCCAGTCAAAAAGTGGGCAAATAGATTATTCTCCAAAGACATACAGATGACCTACAGGCACATGAAAAAAATGTTCAACATCACATATTGTAAGGGAAATGCATATCAAAACCACAGTGAGAGACCATACATTTATAGCAGTGAGAATGGCCCATATCAAAAAGCCTAGGAACAACAAATGTTAGCAAAGATGTGGAGAAAAGAGAACATTCATCCTCTCTTGATTGGAATGTAAATTGGTGCAGCCTCTATGAAAAATTGTATGGAGATTCCTAAAAGAACTAAAATTGAATATACTGAAATTGGAAATACCATATGAACTAACAATACCACCGCTAGGTACTTACCCAAAGCATGTGAAAACAGTAATACAAAAAGATGGGTGCAGGGCCTCCCTGGTGACGCAACAGGTTAAGTCTCAGCCTATGAAGCTATTCTCAGCCACTGCAGCAGGAGTTCCGTCCCCAGCCAGGGAGCTTCCCACATGGAGCAGCAGACCTCTCCTGTCTCGTCCGCTGCTCCCCTCAGCAGTGTACTTCAGTAGATCCACTGTTCTGCTCCCCACTCTGTCTCTGGTGAATCCTCTCGCCACCCCACACCTCTGGCTTACACCCTGGTTCTTGTATGCATAAATAAATAAATCTTTAAAATAAAGATGGATGCATTCCTGTGTTCATAGCAGTGTTACTCACAATAGCCAAATCATGGAACCAACCGAAATATCTACAGATGACTGCATAAAGATTTGTAAACTCAGTGGAATGCTGCTCAGCTATTAAAAAAGATAAAGTAATGCTTGGTATGAGGGGCAAAATAAATGGATCTTGAGATGATTACACATTCTGTTTCACTTATGTGTGGAATATAAATAACCAAAGGAAATGTACTGGCAAAACACAACAAAACTCTGAAACTTTATAAAAACTGTAGTGGCTACCAGAGGACGTGTTGGGAGGGGAAAGGGGAGAGAAAAGGGCAGGTGATAGGGCTTCAGTGGAGGGTGAGTAAAGCATGTGCACATACAGAGGTATGAAATTGTCCTCCCTAACTTATGTAGGTATGTAAATGATTGCCAAATCAATAAAGTTTGAGATGAAAAGGAAAATGAGGCATGCCAATATTTGTTAAAGTTTGATTGATGAGTTCGTAGGATTACATTTTTGATTTTTTTTTATTTTTGAAATACTAAAGATACTGCTTGAAAGACATTGCAGAAAAGTAAATAAAATTCCCTTATTAGGCAAAAAGCAGTTTTATTTCATTTAAATTCTTTTTTTCTTATCACTAGATTTTTTTAATTAAATGTCTAATAAATGATATTTATATAAAAAATAAGTCTTGGAGAAGTCCCTAGAAACTGGCTTTAACTCTGCATAGGTGATTGACAGATAGGTAGGTAGGTAGATAGATAGGTAGACAGACAGACAGACAGATATTAAAATAGAAACAGACAGAGAAGGAGAGAGAGTTATTTTAAGGAATTGGCTCATGTAATTGTGGAGTCTGGTAGCCTTAGTAGGCTAAGAGAGAAGGTACTGGTATCTGATCTTGGGGGCAACATTGTGGATGCTTAGTGCTGCGGTCCAAATACACAGTGTTTCTTTTTTCCCAAATTAGTATTCTCTAATTTTGTTGCATATTAGATTTTTAAAATCCTGATGCTTAGACTGTACCCCAAACCAACAAAATCAGAAACTCTGGAGGTGGGAAATAGACATCAATAACTTTTAAATTTCTCCCAGTGATTTCAGTGTGAGCTAAGTTAAAACTAGTGTCTTCTCAAGCTTTAATATTCATACAAATCACCTGGAAATCTTGTTAAAATACAGATTCTAATTAAGTGGGGTTGATGACTGAGATTCTGCATTTCTAGAAATGTTCGGACAGTTCTGGTACTATTGGCCCACAGCTCACACTGAATTTACAAATTCCCAGAGAATCTAGGTAGAATCCTGGGTCTTCCAGTGGGGGTCAAATCAAGCTGAAGTGTGGCCACATGCAGTGGATGCTGTGGGTTGTGTGTTTCCACATCTGTTTTTGTGTTATAGAACCAAGAAACCTATAAAACTACATTTCCCATCACATCGAGGTCTCTGAACCTGATTCCTTTTTCCAATATATACTCGGGTAACATTTGAATTCAGATCAGAGTTAAGTGGGAAAGGAGGCACCTCTCTTCCTCTGCAGACTGTAGCAGAAGTTCCAGAGTGGGCTGGGGTGGGGGGGTGGGGCGGAGCTAGCCTCTCTGTGCAGCAAAAGCCCTGGAGGCCTGTCTTTCTGTGTGGACTTGGGTGTTGTTCCTGAATGTCAAATATGCTACACTTTATGCAATTTTTTTTTTAAATATGTGAGTGAGAAAAGAACCCTCATACTCAAAGTATTAGGTGTCATTTCCCAGTCCTTGAAGTATGGATTGTATATTCTGTTTCAGCTGTGATACAAGGAATAATCGGAAGAGTTTTCACACAGCTAGACAAGTGGAGCAAAAAGACCAAAGAGTCAAACAAAGGTCCAATCTCAATGTTCCAGCTGCCCATACCTGGAGATTCTTGGTCTTGTATCCAGATTGGAAGTTGTAGGTTATTGGTTTTTTTTTTCAATTTTAAAGATTTATTTATGCATACAAGAACTGGGGTGTATGCCAGAGGTACAGGGGTGAGAGGATTCACGAGAGACGGAGTGGAGAGAACAGGCGGATCTACTGAAATACACTGCTGAGGGGAGCAGCAGGTGAGATAGGAGAGGTCTGCTGCACCATGTGGGCCAGCTTCCTGGCCAGGGATTGAACTCCTGCTGCAGGGGCTGGTGATAGCTTGATAGCACTGTGTATTTTACTTCTGCGCCAACAGGGAGGCCCCTAGGTTTGCTTTTTGTTAAAGCGGTTCGACCTTGTCTGAATTGGTGAAATTAAGCGAATGGTCCCACTTGGAAGTTGTTTGTGGTAACAGCTTAAAGGTAAACACAAAAAAAAACTCCAGAAATTTCTAGGCCAGAATACAGTCATTCAACAAACAACCTTACTATCAGTTACATGCCAAGGACAGTGTAGACTCTGGGGCTGTTTGATATTCCTCAGGAAGCTCACGGGTGAGTGAGGGAAGTATAGAAATATATTGGCAACCAAATACAATGGTAAAATCATCAGGGTGGGATATTTTCCATTAGGACTGTGTTGAAAGTGGTGGTGGCCTATGATTAAATAGCAAGAATCTGTCTTAATCCTTCATTTTTTATACAAGTGTCACCTCCGGCTAACCAAAGGGAAGGCTTATCTTTATAGATCGCTGTCTCTCTCTGTTCCCTTGGGGCCTAAGTGGTACATGAAAAATTCCTGCTCGGATGCTGGAGGGGAGAACAGCGGTGGTGGCCAGGGCTTGGATCGGCCCAGACTGGATTTAGGTTCTCACGAGGGTAGATGGGTGGCCACTTACCCCCTCCCCAGCTGCTGCATTCTCAGGTGTCCCATTCGCAGGCCCTGCTGATAGCACAGCTGTGAGTCACCATCACGGGATACCTGCCTCTGCTCCTGCCCTGGTCCTGCCAGATCAAACATACTGGCCACAGAGGCAATTTGTTTACCTTGATAACATGGCATGGCCACAGCAGCATATCCATTATTAATTTACAGGCTGTGTGTGATGCAACTCGCTGGGCTGCCAGCTGGAACCCACAGTCTTACATGTCTGGCCCACGGTCCCTCCTTGTTCCAAGCATTGCTTATCCAGGAGACAACCTTCTTAGCCAAGGTGATTTGTGTTTGTGCAATCCTAACTGATTTTAAGTGTTTTATTTGATGGCTGCTCTTAACCATGCTTAATCAAATGCCCTTCAGAGCCGAATGCACAGCTGAGTAATTCACACACTCCCGGCCTTAGAGGGTACAGGAGTGGAGGTGTTGGTGAAGACCTGAAGTGTATGGGTGTTTTTATTTGCATCAGCTGACCAATTCATTTCCTCTCTTTCTGGAAGTTTCACTTCTGAATCAGCCCAAGGGTAAAATGGGGTTCCCAGAAGAACAGGCAACATGATCACTGGGGGTCCCACAAAAGGTTCCTCTTTCAGAGCTCTTGCCTTTGCCACCAATACCCTGCAGCTGGCATCGCACCATTGGCTCCATACCTGCTGAGAATCGCCCAGCCCAATGGCCTGCCCCATCAGAGGTGTGCACACGCCGTGATGAGGGAGGCTGTCTGGCGTTCACACTCCCATTCATTTCAAGAGTGGTAGCAGTTGCATCCTGAGATTCTGCAAGAAAGTTCCATTAGTTTTCTGCTCAGCTTCAGCATCAGACTGGACAGAAGAGGCAAATCTAGTGAGACTGAGTTATGAGGAAGTGTGTCAGGATTAAGAGGACTATAAGTGTCTGCTGTTTTCCTGTTTCTCTCATTTTTTCAGCCACATCTCTTCATCTCTCACCTCTCCTTGTGCTGCCTGCTTTCCTGGTGAAGTGCTGTGCACAATAGTGTGCTAAGCGTTCTCTCTGATGGGGAGTCATCCTGGGTCTACATCACAGATTCCTTGTGAGGTCTCAAGTGACTGAGCTGCTTTGAGCTACAAAGTGGGGTGAGATTCAGGTTGAGGAGCTGTTCTTTGAGTTGGCGCTCTTTCGTTTATCATGTCCTGAAACCTCAGAGGGTAGCATGGGGCTTCTTACCAACCTGACACTTGAGTCTCATCAAACAGTGTGTGCCACCAGTGTGGTGTTTTCACTTCCATTCTAGCTCCCTCGCAGTCCATTCTCCCACAGCCACCAGGGGGACCCCTATAACACAAACTGGATCATGTCTTTCCCCTTCCTAAGATTCTCCAATGGTGTCTCTGAACTAAGAACCAAATCCAAACCCTTTACCAAAACCCTAAGACCAGCCTGATCTGGCCTCTCCCTGTCCTGACAGTTCACCCCCTTTCCTTCTCCATTTCACTCCGCTCCAGCCACTCTGTGTGTGTTTTCATTTCACCAGCACTTTAAATTCCTCCCTATTTTAGGGCCTTGGCACTTACTAGTCCCTCTACCTACTATGCTTTCTCCCAAAACTTTGGATAGTTGCCTCTTCCTCTTCATTTAGGGATCAGCTCAAATGCCACTTCCTAAGAGTAAACTTCCTCTGACCTTACTACATTTCCATGGGTTTTGTTGTCTTAGAATTGTTTGTGAACACTGCCCCAAGATTTAAAGTTACCTTTAGGCCTATCTGACCATTTGACGTGGTGTCCTGGACCAGGGCCCATGACAAGACAGAGTAAGTGACAATCCAGGAGGTGATTCTGAAATCTACTCCCAACCATTCCAGTTTGACTGGGGCTGTGGAGTTTCCTGGCATGTGGGGTTTTCAGATCTAAAATTGGGAAAGTCCCAGGAAAACTGGGACAGTTTGGCTACTCTATGACTCTTTCTCCAGAAGGTACAACAGTTGGTTTGAAATCTGATTGAATCATTTTTGACTATTTGAACTTACTCTTTTTAGCTTTACCCAGATTAGGTTCCAAGGAAGAATGAATACATTTTTCAGTACCTTGTATAGCTGGATATAGGAGGATTTAATAGGAAAACACTTTGCAGTAAACATACACACACAATCTAAAAGCAAATTGCCTACAGCCTGAATATTTAACATAAGTATAATCTCCCACTTTGCACAGTATCTGCCATGTGAGCTTGATAAATTATTTGATAAGCTGTTGAACCAGGTTTAACTGAGGACATTATTGGATCACAGCCAAAACCTCAGGGTCAGACAATCTGGAGAAATGGGGCTGTTCCAAAAAGTCTTCATGGCAGGAAACAGAAAAAGACTTCATAATCTAAATATAACTGATTACCTACTGTTACCTCTGGTGACCAACTGATTCTTCAATTAGAGGATATGGTCTGCCACCTGGTGGTAACTATTGGCATTGCTCCCTGGTAAACCACAATTTATTCCTGTGTTGGGTGACTTCATTGGGCATAGAACCATAAATATGACTAAATAATTTTCAAGGTTCTGTAAATATTTTATATGAGAAATCTCATGATTGGGTAATCCCAAGGAAAAAGAAAACTAAAGTCTGTAGAATAACTATGTGAACTAGACAGTCTATATCTATTATTTTTCTTCACAACAACCTTGTAATGATAGTGTTTAATTTACACATAATGAAATGCATACTCAGAGAGGTTAAGACATTTCTATGAGATGGAACAAGAAAGTCAAAGGCACGGTGTAATTCTTTCTGGCTCCAAAGCATGAACTCAGGTTGTTACACTGCATTTTGCCAAACATTTAACATATCACTTTAAAAAATTAACTTTATTGCACTATATTTTATACAGAATATAACCGTATGTTTTAAACATTTGGTGTGGAAGTAATTATATTTTCACAGGAAGTTGCGAAAATTTTACATCTTATATAACTACAGTACAAAAGGAAACTGATGTAAATGCTATCTTGTGAGCGGTACCACAACCAAGAAACAGACCTTCTTCACCACCAAAGGCCCTTTTATAGTCACACTGCTGTAGGGTAAACCAAGGAGTCATCAGGTTTTTCCGCCCTCTCATCAATGATGGACCTCTGCAGGCCTACACGAATGCCTGATGGCAGGCACCTGAAGCAGGGTGTGGGCCTGCGTGAATCGGCACACCTGGGCCAGAGACTGGGCTTATAAGCATAGAAGAAGAAGGAAAAGCAGCAGAAGCAGGGGTAGCAGCAGAGAACAGAACGTGGAGCAGAGGACCGTTTGGGGTACAGCAGAGAAACCACGAGACGCTACCAGAGAGCCCAAAAAGAGTGAAGATACGTCAGGGGCTGGGAGGCCTGCTAGCCTCCTGGCCTCCAGCCGCCCAACCTGCCCTGTACCTGGCTGCTCACTCAAAAGACCATTAAAAGTCTAAAAAGCCATTGAGGGCTCTAGAACTCCTCCTTTCCCTTTACCCGTTTGTGCAGCTCTCATATAGAGAAACTGCTCCCTGAATCTTCCAGCCTGGCAACTGCTTTGTGCTGGCCTGGGTCTGCTGACCTTGACGGTGTCTGCTAGAGATGCCTGGGGGCACTCACCTGGGCCTTATGATTTGTGACAAGCCCACGTGGACATTTCCCCTTTCAGACCAAGCTGTGGCTGGACCTTGTGTTTCTTACTATGATTACAAAATGCAACCAAGCAACAACCATCAGGAAACTTTGGGAAAAAAAAGGTTGATTACTCATGGACACACACAGCACTGCTAGGGCCACTGAGAAAGGTGGGGCAAGTGGAGAGAGAGAGATCGGAGAAAGAAAGAATGAACATGAGTGTGTGGACCCGGGGGTTCTGCCCTTTTTGGGATGGGGGCCCAAGTATTGTGGGTTCATTCTTTCAGGAATGAAGGGAAGGGAAGGGGAAAAGCAGTCACTCAGATGGTCAGTTACGTGTATCATCCAGGGCTTCCTGAAAGGGGAGTGCTGCTGGCACTGGCCTAGTTCTTTATCTAGTTGTAGAGATGGCAAAGTGTTTACACCAGATGTATGTCTTTGGAATGGATGCCTCAACAATCAGGTATTTGCATTACAATAAAAAAGCTAGTTCTCAGGCACTTAACACTCCACACACCCAAACCTCTGTTCTCCACTATTCCTAAAACTGAGCACTTGTGAAGCTTTTCTCCGGCTCCTAATGTCATTTGGCAATGTTAGCTCTTTTTCCCTCAGCATCCTGCCCTGAGGTCCATGCATGTTTTGAGTGTAACGATAGTTATTATTCACTATTTATTTTTATTAATTCAAATTCCGTGGCATGGATGTGCCATTCACCCATTGAAGGAGAGTTTAGCTACCAGCTTTTATTATTATAAATAAAGCTTCCATGAAGATTCATCAATAGTTTTTGTGTGGATATAGGTTTCCATTTTTCTGAAATGTCCAGGCCTGCATTTGCTGGGTCATGTTGTAGTTTTGTTTAGTTTTCAATCTAAAATAGTTTGCCTACCTACTTCCCAGAGTGGTATACTACTGACATACCAGCATGTAAGAGATCCTTTTTCACTACTTCCTTGCCAGTATTTAGTAATATCACCCATTTTTCTTTCGCAGTTTTAATAGATGTGTCCTTAATTTGCATATCCATAGTGGCTAGGAGTTTGAACATCTTTTTGTGAATTTGTTTTTCGTACATCCTCTCCAGTTAAATGTCTTCTCATGAGTTTTTTTTTAACCTTTAAGTTTGGGCTTTTTATATTCCAGCTACATTTCCTTCTTCAGAACTGTGGTTTGCAAATGTTTTTACTATTCTGTAGCATGTCTGTCCATCCTTTCATTATTAACAGGGTTCCTTCACAGAGGAAGGAATTATGTTTTTGGTATTGTCATGGGAATCAACTATGTGATTATAGTTGGAGTTTTTGGCCCCATCCCCACTTCAGGGGAAGACAAAGGGGCTGCAGACTGAGCTTAATCACCAGTGGCCAGTGATTTAATCCATCATGCCTAAGTAATGCAGTCTCCACAGAAATCCCTAAAATAAGGAATTTGGAGAGCACTTGGAGGTGCTGGAGAGTGATGCCTCTGGAGAGAGCAAGAAAGCCCAGAGCCCCTTGCCACATACCATGCCCTGGGTGTCTCTTCCCTCTGGTGGTTCCTAAGTTGGTTCTTCTAACTCAGCTCTTTATTCGTGCATTATTCTTTCCAACACTTCATATGGTTCCTACATGATGTTAAATCATATGTGTAATACATGTTAAATCACATTTTGATAAACTTTAAGCAATCATAGTTTTTGGATTGAAATTTTAACATGCTGATTTTGTCCATTCATCACCCACCCACCTACCCACCCATCTAATAATCACGCTTTGAGTCCTTACCATGATGCAGACTCTGGGCTCTGAAACCAGAGAGTTTGCCCTCTAGTGGGAAGAATTGGTTTAAGTGTGTTTATACAATCAGTGTGAAAAGTAACGCTAGGGCAAGTTTGTTCAGTGAGGCCTAACCTGGGTTTTAGAGGATGAGAAGGAGTGAACCAGAGGAAGTTTAAGGCAGGGGGCTTGATGGAGGGATTGTGGAAAGGACATTGTAGACTGAGGCACCAGTTCTTGCAAAGACATGAAGGCATGACAGCACTTGGTGTGTTAGTGAAACTTTGTTGCTGACAGTGATTGGTAATTAGGTGGTGGTGTTGCCACTGAGGAAGATGCTGCAGGAGAGGGCAAAGGTCAGTTCATGAAAACCCCTGCATGCCTTAAGAAATTTGGGGCTTATCTTGAAAACCATGGGGGACCATTTGTAAGTTTTAAACAAGGATAACATGACCTGATCTGATTTTTAAAAAGATGCTCTAATGCCTGTGGAAGGGAGCTGAAGCTCAGGAAAGGGAGAGAAGTTATGAAGCTGTGGTAGTGATATAGAATTGGTAAATGCCTGAACTGAGGAAGTATCAATGGACATAAAAAAAAGCACTGAGTCTAGAGGTTATAAAGGGGATAGAATGTAAGCTCCATTAGCTACAGTAAAAGAGGGCTGTTCTTAAAACTCTGGCTTGGAATTTGCTCACTCATTCATTGCAAATGGTCCCTGCTTATTGGTTGTTTAAACCTGTCCTCTGCAGGGAAATATAGACATTTTCAACGATCTGGTGTTGCTTATATTATTTAACTAGAATAGCATTGTAAACCAGGTTTCCTTTGTTTTGTGTAAAATATCCAGAGTGAAAATCGCTTTCAAAAAATATTTAATTCCAATTTTTAATTTTCTCTCAATTACTCACCAGTCAATTCCTTTGTGACTGGAGCCAGTTTGAGCTGGTTTGTCTATCTATCACTCAGAAGAGAAATATTTCCTAACTTGAAGACCTCCCTAGGAGAAGCTTCCTGTCCTTGGAAAAGTTAAGGCCAGTAAGAATCAATGTGGAGTCTAGGGGAATAAAGGTTTGAATTGGCCACTTAAATCTACTTGTTTTAGGCAAATGATATTTATCATATTCTGATTCACCAGTTACTCCATTAGGCTGGAGATAAATGGGAGGCAAGGTCCCTGTGGGTAATAAGGCTTGTTTGCCTTGGAGAGGGAAAGACTTTTCTTGAAGCAGTTCTTAACAAAAAGAGGTGGAGAGCCTTCTGCTGTAAACAATTCACTTCCAGCACAGGTCTTAGAGAGATGCTGGGTGTTGGAAATTGCCCAGGGTGGGGCAACCTCTCTTTCAAAGGGCAACCTTTCTTCCAATCAAATCTGCAAACCTTTTCTTCTCCCAGCTCCACTGTCTGTGTTTTTCTAAAAGCATTCCTCTGGGATCCTGAATTGCAGACCTTAAAGTTGTATAAACTGTTGGCCTCCACCCAGTGGTTGTGAATTTTTTAGATTCAGTGAGTAGAGTTCTTGGGTTCTTCTGAGAATGATTTTGCCAGAGTCCCCATTTGGTGGCACAGAGCAATTTCATTAAGGGAAAAGATGAAAAAGACATTTGCATAGACACAAAGAGGCAAAGGCTACATTTTAAAAGGGCAAGTTTATTCAGAAAAAGAGATTCCCACATAGACACCTGCAGGTAGTCTTAGGGCAAGACCTGCATTTTGCCAGAGCAAGGGGTATCCTTATATAGTGCTCTTTGGTGAAATTATTTTGTGGAATTTATCGCTTTGGGGTCCAGTTGAGTTGGCTATCTGTAATGACAGATAGTCCTTTCTGACCCCACCTCTGGTTTTTGAGTTGTGAAAACTTCCATCCTAAATTTTCTACACTAAAGTGATGTTGTTATAGAGTCGATGGATTTGAGAGTGGAGCCAGGTCCTTGGGTTCACTCTGGGAAAGGTTTCACCAGAGCTCCCTTCAGCGGCACATGACAAGTTTCTCCACTACAGAAACTCACTTATACTTAAAGAACAGTTTATTAGGGCAAGGAAATAAAGGACTCTTGTACAGACACAAGTGGACAGGAAGAGCTGCCCCTCTGAGGGGTAGGTTTGCTAAGAGAGGCCTGCATGGTGCAGGTCACGGGCAGACAGGTAGGCCGCTGCCCTGCAGAGGGACAGAGTTGGTAAAGGAAAGCACCTGCATAGGCACAGGTGGGCAGAGAAATGGCTGCCCCGAATTCTTGCCCGGGTGGCACTGCTATAGCCTTCTTTCAGTTGGGAGGGTCTCATCTTTGAAGATGGCTGTCTGTTTACTGGCTAACTAGAATTAGAAAAGAGATGGGAGATTCTGCAGTAGGCTCAATCTCCATATCTTTGGCCCTAGAGACTGCCGTCTAGCTCCTACCTATGCTTTGTAATTTAGGAGCTGACACTTAGGGATTGTGCTAATGGTTATGTTTGATTTCTTCTACCCCCACTTTCTTGGGTGGGTCTAGTTCTAATCTTATTTTGTGTTATATCTCCTCCATCAAAAGTACCGTCAAAATCAATTTAGCAGCTCTCAACTAATATTTAAATAGAAAATATCACTACATCATATGATAAGCACTGTTTTTGTGACTATTTTTCAGAGTTGCTACGAAGAATGTGGTCCGTGCTGTAGGGTTCAAGTAACAGGTTCAATGGATTGGCTGAGACTATTCTCAGAGGACTTGGAGTGGGAGACAAGGGCTTAAAGGAGGGTAGCTGGAATAAGGGAGGGAAAAGAGGTTGGAGAAAATTGAGTTTCTAATTACAGCTGGTTTTGTATTTGTTTTTATGGCCTTGGGGGAGAGGGCCAGTCTGTGGCTACTCCTATGTTCCTAAGATTCCTCAAACAAATGCTAGATACTAGGATTAGAGAAGTGCAACTATGTTAAGTGAACTGCTTATTAAATGAGAAAGAACAGAAAAAAAAATTGTTCCAGTATTATTTGTGTTTTCTACCAACTGTGGGGTGGGGGCTGGTGCTGTGGTATCCATGTGCACCTGTACTGATAGCTCATTGGTTCTCAGTCTGGGATGGTTTTGTCCCCTAGGGGGCATTTGGCAATGTCTGGAGATATCATAGGGTCATCACAAATGCAGAGTGTGGGGGGCTCCTGGCATCTAGTGAGTGAAGGCCAGGGATGTTGCTGTCCCAGACAATAAATAATTATCTGGATCAAAATGTCTCTGGTGTCGATTCTGAGAAGCCTTGTTCCAGTTCCCTGCAGCTTTAGAGAGATAACGTACATGGGAGTTTTGATCTTGATTTTGTAAGGGAAATTTTGTGCTTCAGTGGAAAACTAGATTGTCTAAATTGTGTAGGACACTTCTCCAGATTATCTTATTCTATAAAGTTGTTATATAAATCTATAAATTAGAGATAGTCAACAGCAATACAAAATAATCCTGTCAATAGACCTATCTGCTCTAGCAGAGGTTCATTTGACTTCCCTAGCCTACTGCCAAATAAGTTTTGTTTTACCTTTATCAGCACCTTCATTTCATGCTCCACACAAATATGTTTTATATTTCCTTTAAATTGGTTGCACCATCTCACCAGTGTCCCTATTAGTGAATTAAATTAATCATGAACATGCTCATTTTTTATCAGTGAGGGTCATATTTTTCCTTTTTTTTCAGATAATTCTTTAGTATCAGCATCATCTACTTTGGAGGTATTGAGGAATGGGATCATCATCTGTTGGAAGAGGCAAATCTGAAATTCACATGAACTTCAAAATTGACAGGTGTTTATCTGTATGGCTCATTGCTGTATTCCTCATGCATGGAGCAGCACCTAGAAGTATTAAGTGCTCCATTAGTATCTGTTGAATGAATAAATGAAGCAACTGGGTAGAAATCTTTAGCGTAGGCTGAATAGATTGAGAAGAAAAAAGGAGACAGACGACATGTATTCTCTATGGGAATGTAGAAAAGGGTATTTCTTTTAGGAGAGGAGAACATTTGTCACTGGAATAGGGAGTAGGCCCAAGGTCCCTTACTCCAATCTCAACCTCTCCCACAATACAGGCAGACAAGCGAGGAGCTTGCCAGCTGCTGTGTACTGCTCCAGCCACTGGGAGTGTGATGGAGGGACTAGGGGGTTTCCACTCCCACCCTGGGAAAGGGCTTTTGAGATTCTTGGGTCAGGATTGGAAAGAGGACTTTACAGACAATGTTGAGGGCAGGCAAGGAGTCAGCATCTATTGATTAGCACAAGAGCAAGACAGACAGCTCCAGAGAGACTTCTCTGGACATGACTCCTCGAGGTGCTGGGTTTAGATTAGGTGTCTATAGAGGTTTTACGAACAAAGGAATTAAACTTTATTGGCTGAGAAAGCAAGGAGAGTAGGCAAGACTAAAACCCTTTTATTGTTGCTAATTGTGGGCACCAATCAGCTGCAGCTCGGTGGTCAAGCAGGGCTCGTGACCTGATGAGCATCTCCAAGATGAATAGCTTCTCGGCCTTTTGGTTAAGATCAAGTGTAGCATCTCCAAAATGAGCATCTCATGGAGGCTATATGCCCAAAGCTCCAGTTTGAACGGGTCTTGTGTCAAAGTCTGTGACTCTTCTGGATCTGGAACTCCCTTTGTTTCCCATAGCAGCCAACTTGATAAGTGGTGAAAAGATAGCTCAGGAATAGGGAAAACTTAGTAAAAAAAATGGTCTAAGGAAATTTATGGCAGTAGGTGTCTGGATTTAGTCATCAGGTTTTTTTTTAACTTCTTGTTTACCAACCCATAGGAACAGCAAAATCTTTGTCCTTGAATCTTGTCCTGTCCTGTCCTAGGACACTTCCTGTGTCACACTGACTTGATAGGAAGAACTTTGTGTTAAATTTTGTAGGGTGTTAGCAAACTTGGAGCCCCTGAACATTGCTTGTGGCTGTATTATCTGATACATATTGCATGAGCCAATCTGGGGAGTTGAGCATCATTTGAAAGAATAGTTGGCAACGTCTCTCCTTAGTGAACAGTGTGATTTGGAGATAAACTTATTTATTTCAAAGACTTCTGGGTTGAAAATTAAAGGATTTCATAAATTATGTAAGGTGTAGCACTGCCTATATTTTTGGTCCTAGGAGAATATATAGGGGATGATACAAGGTAACCTTACATATTGGGATAATAGGAAATGTGTAAAAAGTAGAAACTTAAGAAACGCACCACCTATATTCCATCCCAGAAAAGTGGGAGCTTTGAGCTTTTGAAAAACCTGTGTCATTTTACACAATTTCCATTTGTATTGTTTCTGATTTTTTTTGGGGGGGGGTTAGAGCCTCAACTTCAGTGTGGGTTTTTCTTTCTTGGTGAAACCTGGAGATATAACTATTGTCTTCTTTCTTCTCACCTCCCAAAGTTCCCTCTTTTGTTCCAAAAGGTCTTGCTTACAGTGACATCCCATGAGACCAGGTTTTCCTAATTCTCATCCCTCTACAAACCCCCAGGCATTCTCTCTCTTCCTGAAGAGAATTCCATGGCCACATTCTGAAATGTCAACAGTTCCACAATGGTCAGGTTGGTAGTGAGCTGAGCTCTGCTGCAGCATCAGTGGCATGACCTCTTAAGAACTCTGCCAGCTGCTGCTGCTCAGTTGCCCCAAGACTGAGGCATGGGTGGCTATGCTGATGGGACATATCAAAGCTTGGACTTGACTTTTTAAATGCAACACCAAAGGCATGTATAATCCATGAAAGAAATAATCAATAAGCTGGATTTCATTAAAATTAAATTTTCCTGCTCTGTTAAAGAGAATTAGAAGACAAGCCACAGACTGGGAAAACATATTTACAAAAGAGTGTGTGGAGTTGAGGCATGAAATCTCTGTTACCTAATCTATTTAGGTATTTGTGTGTACCACCTGTATGTCATGCACATGAAGGATGACAGAGAAAAAAGCAAAGCCAAAACCAAAACATCACTTTCTAGAGAGGATAATTGATCAAGGAAAGTTCTAACAATGGATAGTCAAAGAGGATGGCTGGGAAGTAAATTTCGATGGGTTGAAAGTTAGCTAATGTGAAGGATAAGATAGAGCAGAGAAGAAAAAAAGTATATAGAGTGCAGAAATGTACAGGTGGACAGGCAGATCATTTAAGTGGGTGGGAAGCCCCAGTGTAAATGTCGAGGCTGGAGAGAATTGGCTAACATTTACTCTACTGACCTTTGAGAAGTTAGTGCTGAGGAAAGAATGGGGAAAGACTGTCCCAAGAAAATGCAAAAGTCACCTATTTGCCCCAGGCAGTCACAAGCAGTTGTCTGGTCCTAGACATTTTGTCCTGTATCTTAGTCAGAATTTTGTGATTTCCAAATTCTGCATAAAACCTAGCACTCAAATATCACCTCAAATAACTCTTTCTCCTGCAGATTAAGATGGGGATCAAAGGGCTGACAGTTTCAGGGGTCACAGCAAAGAGAATCCGGGTGATGAGGGTGATAACAGTGACCCATACCGGTGTCTCGCAGAGAGTAGGGAGGCCTGGAGTTTGGAGATGAGTTCATGGGCAGACATAAGGGATTCCACCAACATGGTCGAGAAGCACAAAGGCTACATGGTTTTAAGATTTCCAAACTGTTGGAATGGCTGTGGTGGGCATTAGTTTCCTAGGCCGTTAAACGAGGTCAATTAGAATCTTCCGCTCCGTACTATTCTCTATACATCATACCTTACGGTTAGAGAAAAAAAAAAAAAAGTTTAACAAAAGTCCTTGTTACAAGACTGTCACAAGTCCTTGTCACAAGACTGTGAGAATGCAGTATCTTCAGGTCACAATCTGGGGCCAGGATCGATCTGGACAAAGCATCAATCCTCCAAGTGCAGAAAAACGTTTAAAGCTGGGAGGTTTTAAAACTTCTAGTCCTGGGTAAAGCCAAAGGGCGCCACAGCCCCCAGTGGTTTTCCCTGGGAAGAGAGCCTGGAGATGTCATTTGCAAGTACGACTGAAGAAGTCTGAAGATGTCTCCAGAAGAACGATTACCCTGTGGTTTCGTTCATCGTCACGTTCTTACTGCAGGGGAAATCAACAGGGTCTAACACCCCTTTCTCCCAGGCAAGGGCAGACCAAAAAAAAAAAAAAAAAAAATCCTGGGATCCACCCAAGCGCGACGGAAACACTACTACTTTGCGTGGGGAGCCGCCACTATTTGGGCTGTACTGCCGACGCACGAAAGTCAGTCGCAGGCAATTTGCGAACCCAGTCGTTGAGCATTGTGGGCTTGGTAGTTCAGCTTGGGGTGCGGCTTCAGACTACCTAAGTCATAGAACTACACTTCCCAGCAAGACCCGCGCTGCACCGGGCGCGGGTCCTGTGCGTGAAGACTAGACTTCCGGACGAGACGGGGGCGGGACTGTGGCGGAGGCTGGAGCTAGGCGTCGGGATGCAGCGCCCCGGGCCCTTCAGCACCCTCTACGGGCGGGTCTTGGCCCCGCTGCCCGGGCGGGCCGGGGGCGCGGCCTCTGGCGGAGGCGGGAACCGTTGGGGAGTCCCGGGCTCCCACGTGCAGCCTCCTGGGTGTTCACAGTCCGGTACCTACGGCAGCACTAGTAGTACGAGCACTAGCAGCGGGGACGCGAATAGTGTCTGTCCGGGTCCTTCCACGATGTCCAAGGCAGAGGAGGCCAAGAAGCTGGCGGGCCGCGCGGCGGTGGAGAACCACGTTAAAGTGAGCAGCCCGGGGCGTGGGGAGTGCATGTGCTTTGCATGATGGGCTCGGGTTGCACGCTCTGGGCACTGCCAGGGAGCACCTAATTCCTCGAAGGGCAGGGGCTGCGTGAGAGCCGAGAGGGTACGCACTTGACGCGGGTCTGTACTCCCTTCTTCCCTGCTTCTTAAAAGTCTTTTAGAGGTGGGATCGGTTGGGGGCCGAGTCCCCCAGAAGTTGAGCTTTTTAAAGACTCATCTAGCTGGCTAACAGTATGCAAAGTGAAATCAGGTGGTATCTAATGTTTAGCGTGGGGCTGGAAGGTACTTGCCGCGTGGCTTCCTTGTCAACAAATGGAAAGTGGTGAGTTTTGGGGCTGCTGAGAGGTCTTCACTTCCTTTACTGCCCTGGGAAGCCTCTGGAGAATTGGCTTGAAAATTGCTTTGAAATTTTACTCCAAGGAGTTTCTTAGCTTGGCGTGCATCCTCTCTTTAGTGTTCCCGCCGGAGGGAAGAACTGACAGTCAAAGAAGACTCAAGCTTTACAGCTCCTGCCATTGACAGGGTCGGGTGGACCCTGGAAGTGTGGAGGATTCTGTTCTTTAAGGTTGGGGTTGCGGCGATGTTTAGCCCTTACTCGGTGAGATCTAAGATCGTCACCAGCTTGTTTGTTAAACATCTGCTGTGGTGCTGTTACCAAAGTCTTTCCACTTGACTGGATTTCGAGGTAGCCAATTATCTTAATTACAGTACTGCAGGAGCCAGATGGAGTATCTGTGCCCTTAGGTGGAATTTTCTTGTCTTTATTGGCTTTTGTCTTTCTTCTCTTAGGAAGTTTCTCCTGTAGTTCTTCACATTTGGCAATTCCTTTTTATTCTACATAGATGACTTTCGATCCTCAAATTGCTTTGTTAAGTGGATGGGGTGAGTGCGGCAGCCTGTGGCTCCGCATATTGTGTAGAAGGAATGGCTGAGGACCTTCCAGAACCCAGACGATGTGACTCCTGTTCCAGTGCCCTTCCACCAATTCCACCACTGCCATGTTCTAGTGTGATGTTTTCCAAGATTGGTTAGTGGTAGAATTCATAGAGATAATGTAAAATGTGTATTCTAGCTCTACATTTGGGAATCAATACCGTAGCTGCAAAACTGGGACAATAAGGTGAAATTTCCAAATGCTTGGAAATAAAATGCATAGTTAATAGGCAGATTAATAAAATCTGTACAGCCCCATATCCTAATTTTCGTATTGACTTATTTACATTAGTATTTTGTGGCACATGTCTCCCTGACCTTTGTATTATAATTATGATTTGCTTAAATAAAAATCTGCAAGTCCCTGCCCCAGGCTAGAGTCCAGGCTACAGGATTACAGCCACATTATTCTGTGCAGTCACCAGACAATGCTGGAGAGATCTCCATTGGTCTTTGGGGGCACCTCACTGCAATCTCAGTTGCATCCCTTTCCCCTACCAAACTTCTTTCCTGAGATGCAGCACTACTTGGACTTTGTATTTTCTGCTCTTTAACATTGTTTTAGTCATTTCACTTGTTTGCTCAAGTATTTATTGAGTGCCCAGTCTGTATCAGGTAGTTGGTGTGGCCAGGTATGTGGCTACAGGTAGTATGAGGTGAGTCAGATCTTGGATATGTTTTGAACAGATTAACTAACTCAAATCCATGCATTTATTGAGTATAGTCATCGTCTGCCTAATTCAAGGTTTAGCTGTTCTCTCTAGGGAGTATCTTTTGCCTGATATAAGACCATATTTTCCTTTAGTACTTTGTGTCTTGAAATTGTTTACTCACTTGTGTAAGTTTATCCAGGTAGGCTTTGTGCCAGGTCCTGTTGATTCCACCTTTGGAATGTTCTCAGAGTTGACTCTTCCCTTTGACGTACTGTGCTCTCTGATTGAGGCTTTCTTCACAGCCAGGGGATTGCACCTGCCCTCTGCCTATCTCCCAAGTGATGTGTCATATTCGGAATGCTCATTTGTTCTTGCCATTGTAGCCCTCATAACACATCTGCGGCAGCTGTTGAGAACTAAGTACTGAACCTGGAGTACACAGATAAGAGGCTCTGCTACTTGTCCTTAAGCCCACGGTTTTGCTTTCTCCTATGTTCCGTCTCCTCCCATATATTAGAATATTGGAGTCAGACTACTGGTATACAGTGTGTTTTAATATTACTACCTTTGAACTCGAATGCTCCTTTTTATCTGCTATCTTTGCCTGATAAATCATATATATCCTTCAGGGTTTGGTTCAAAGGCCATTTCTTCCTTTCAGTTTTTTCTTAATTTCCTAAGGAAAATTTCCCACCTTAAATTTTGTAGCACTTTATACCTGTTGGGTGCTTTATGCTGGTGCCTTATGTCCTATTTATCTTTGTCTCTTCTGTCCCCCTAAAGGGTAAGCTCCTGCAAGATAGTTAACCTCTACATTTAATGTTAGTCAGAGTGGTACTTGTCGGATGAGTGTTGATTGAATTGTGTGGAATGTGGGCACAGATAGGGAGATTGTGGGGTTATTGGTGACCCTTTGCTTAGAATTTCGGGGATGTAGGGTTTCTAGTTTCCTGGTCCATTGGTGTTCTACTTCCATGTGGAGAATACTTCCTTGTCTGGGTTGTTGGGAAACTTGGAGAGTTCTCAATTGAATCTTTTGGGTAGGTACTCTGGGCTCAGATCTGCCTCTTTCTGGTAGTCTGGCCATTCAGGATGAGTACTATACAGAGTGATGCTCTCCTGAAAGTTAATAGTCCCTCTTGTTCTTTGGAACTTGGACTTGGCTTGTAGAAGTGGTGGACAATTCTTTCCAGTTGGACAGCAGTTTTTCAGAGTTATCCCACTAGATAAGGTGAATAAAATTCTGATATCACACATATGACATGTGGTTTTGTATTGCTCATTAGAAGGGCTGATTTCTCTAGCACAGCCAACTTTGCAGCCTTTGTTGGGTCACCTCATAGGCAGCCTTTGAAAATCTCTGGCTTTGACTAGGACACCGATTCCTGGGCCAGTCATTTGATTCTAAGGTGTAGCAGGACCACATGGTTGAAGAGCCTGGACCTGCCAGACCCCTGCGATTCTTGGACTCCTCCAAAAGCTGAGGGAGGAGCCTTACACTGTTTGTCTGACTCACCCAAGTTCATCCTTATACTGTTTGTCTGACTCACCCAAGTTCTCTTTGGGAGGGGCTCACACCTTCCAGGAGGGGTTTATTTGTTGTCAGTCAGGATTAGAAAGGGGCCAGAGATTGTCTTACCGTTCCTTACACACACCCTATAGCATCTCATACCTGTTTGAGGTTATTATGTTAATCCCTTCTACCCCCACCTCCTGTATGGGTCTAATTTTGTGATCCTGTCTCCTCCATCATTCTCACTTTGGGAAGGACCCTATCTGATGAGGGGCCCAAAGGACATGTTGGGTATTCCTGTGACCCTTGAGGGATTTTGGCTTCCACCCTCAGTTTGTCCCAAGGGGCCTTTAGAACTTTTCTTCCTCCTACCAAAGTTTCATTATGGGTTCCCCCTTGCCAGGTGAGTTGTTAGTCACTTGCTGGAACTCTTTTTTTTTTTTTTTTTTTTTAAGATTTATTTATTTATACATACAAGCTGGGGTACAGGCCAGAGGCGTGGGGTGGCGAGAGGGTTCACCAGAGACAGAGTGGGGAACAGAACAGGCAGATCAGAAATACACTGCTGAGGGGAGCAGCGGGCGAGGCAGGAGCGGTCTGCCGCGCCATGTGGGACTCTCCCCGGCTGGGTATCGAACTCGCATCGCTGCTGCTGACAGCTCCACAGCGCAGCGCTCAACCGCTGTGCCACGAGGGAGGCCCCTGACTTGCTGGAACTCTTAAGACATTTGAAATGAAGTGTTTTAACAGATTGAATTTCCTGAAGTTGCTTCTTCAAAGGGAGGTTGTGTAGTAGGGTTATTTCTATTGTCCAGAGATGGATTTTATAAAGCTAAACTGATAATTATGCAGATATAAAATATCAAATATTTTATTTAATTCAGTAAATTAGAGAGGGAACTGGGAAAGATGTTACTTGTTATAGGAAAAACCAAAGAACAGTAAATCTATACCCAGTCAAGAAATGTCAAAATAAATAAATGCTACCTATAGGGTAATAATTTGCATTTCTGTAGTCAAGAATTGTTTACATTGTTAACATTTTTCTACACGTTAAAGTTTCTGTACAGAATTGTGAAATGGCCTTGTCAAGACAAAGGCATATACCCAGTAGGATCAGATACTGGCTTGAGATTGTAGCCTTTCATTGAAAGGACTTTCAGATCATCTCTTGCTCATTTCTAAGTCTTATGTTTTTTCCTTACAGTGTTGAATTAATTGCTAAAGTGAGCATAATGGAATCTCAAGGTCACAGGACTTGATTGTGAGATTTCACTTACATTAACATTTTAAATCTTCTTGGTAGGTACTTGATGGTAGCTGTTGCTTTGTTTTTTAGCTCTTTTGCCTGAGATTGGTGAGTGATGGCTCCCAGGGAGTTGCTTAGGAACTGAGCTCCAGATTAAGTTCCTCACTGTGCATATGCCTTGGCCTCTTTTGCTGTTTGTGGTTTAACTGACCGGGCTGGACTCCTACTCCCCCCTTGGTCTGCTCATAGGTGCCCTCCCCCTTTCTGAAGGTAGCAGACACGGCAGTGTGACTCCTTTTTCTTGGCCTTGGCACTCAGGAAATACTTTATTACAAATCCTTCCTTTTGCAGATGAAGACTGTCATGTTCCTCTTCCCTTATTTTCTGAGACAGGCTTGTGTACAAACTGAGCACCAACTGGACAGATACTGATACTATGTGCTACATCAAGGCTATTTCAGACTCTACTCTCTTTGCGAGAGCTCTGAATGGTGGTCTGATGTATTCCTGGGGTTCCCTGTGATGCCTCCAACTAAGCCCCAGTATAAATGGTGCCTGTCTGGATTCTCACCCGTTCGCTTAAAAGGGACTTAAAAGACTCGACTGCAGACACGCACACAATAAAATTAAAATAAAGGGTTTATTTACAAAAAGGGAAAGAAAAAGATAAAGAATAAAATTGGTGAATGTGTCCTACCAGTTCCGCTGAGCTGGAATCTTATGGCCCACTTCAAAAAAAACTCTGGCAATCCACACCAAGCTCACAGGTCTGGTTTTTAAGTCCCCAAACCACTCCTTAATTCCTCCCTCAGTCCTCAGCATCCTTTCTTCGTTGATGATGGCATTCTGGGATTCATAGTCCTAGGTGTCTTGGCTCTCTCTGGCTTGAGGGGGGTTGGGGTCCTGGGACACTCCCCTTTCCTGAGGACCACCCTCTTACAGTTGGTCCCCTGCCTTCTGGGTTTTAAGCTTGTGTTAAGCCAGAGACCTCTGCTTTCTGCTCTTAGGTGCTTTTTCCTGGCTCTTGTCCTTTTTCCTGGCCTTTCCTTTTCTGTTGCAGTATTGCAAACCCTTCCCTCCCTCACCCTACCCTCTGCAATTGGCCAGGAATGTTTCAGTGCTCATGTACCATCCATGTATGTGAAACTGACTGTATGTTGTAAGTAAGCCAGGCCTTTTGTCTGACAGGATGTAGGGAGTTTAGTCGAAAACAAAACAATAGGCTCAAGGTGGAGCTGCTTGTGTGAAGCCCGACATCACAGCACTGAGACTTAGTTACACTTACCAGTCTTCCAGAGATGGTATCCTACACCAGTCAGGACTCCTCTGACTGGTACTAGTGAGGTAATCTGCCTGTTACACCCCTGCCGTGCCCCTCAAAGAACATGACCATGCAATAACACCCCCCCCCTTTTTTTGCCTAGTATATTACTCTGTTGTTCCTACTCTCTTCTAGTTATAAAATTCATTTTGTATAGCTTCTTTCTTGCTGCTAGATTGGATGCTGCCTGATTTGAAATGATTTATGCTTAGATAAGCTTAGCATTTTTAATATGCCTCACTTTATCTTTTAGCAGGAAGAACTGGTGATATCAGTGTCAGATAAAAGGAAACTGTCTCTGCTGATAAACTGCCACTGGGCACAAGGATAAAATGCAGTTTTGAGCTTCATGTTGGTGAACTGCTATTCATAATACAGTTGACCCTTGAACAACTCAGCTTAGGGTTGGTGCCCCACCTCCATTCCTGCCACATAGTCAAAAATCCAAATTTAACTGCAAATAGTCTAATATTAACTGTGAGCCTTACCGATAATAGTCAACACATATTTTGTATGCTATATGTATTGTATACAGTCTTTTTATAATAAAGCTAGAATAGAAAGTTGTTTAAGAAATTGTAAGAGAAAATACATTTACAGCACTGTACTTTGTTTATCCATGCTGTAAGTTTTAGGTATCTGTTTATAAGTAAATCTGTATAAGTGGACTGTCGCAGTTCAGGCCCGTGTTACTCCAGCATCCACCGTAATTTTTTAACTCTAGGAAGTTGGCTGAAGAAGGAGTAAGAGATGGTGTTAAGTTTTGCTTTTTACTCCCCTTTTCTTGGCAGAATAACCAAGTACTGGGAATTGGAAGTGGTTCTACAATTGTCCATGCTGTGCAGCGAATAGGTATGTTCTTGGGCTCTCCACTGGGTATTTTCTGTGGATGGTGGTAGCGACTTTCAGGAGGGGAGGAAGTGGGGTCCCAGCTTGGTCCCTGCCTAGGTGACTCCACTGGTATGGAGCTTTGGAGAGAGACTTCCTGCCTGAGGCCAAATGAGTGATTCTGCTCTTCTCTGAGAGAGGGATTCTTGGACCTCTTCAAGCATCTCTTAGGGTTACCCCAGGTTGTGTTTACTCTGCTGAGCTGATGCGGACTAGCTCAATTTTAATTATCATCTGTGGTCCTGTGTGTGGCCCTATGGACCGTGTGGCAACCTCTCTAAAGCCTGTGGCAAACAGGCTCAAATCTGAGGCAAACAAATCAAGCTTAGCACAGGCCTGCCTTGCCCAAGACCCTGGAGTGGTTATGAACTCCCCAGATTGATGACTGCTTTTTGTAGGTGCTGACTTCATTCAGACTGGGGAGTCTTAGTGCTCAGCACTCAGCTCAGGTGGCCGCCCAACAGGTTTTACTGCCCTGTTTTGTAAGAACAAAGCCGAGAGGAGGGACTTGCTCCAAAGCTGATCTCTTCTAGGTGCCAAGGGGCAGTGCTCAGGAGACCAAGTCCAGGAATACCTGGCCTTTAAGGAGTGGTTGTAGTGGTGGTGTGAGCTTCTGGAGCCTTCTCATTGGCCTAACAAGGGCTTCAGTATTGTACACCTTTTTACTTTAGCCCTGAGTGTGTGCAGGATTTCAGGGCAAAGGAATAACTATGGATTTCATTATAGTGGCATCCAAGCTTCTCAAATTGCACATCTAGTGATTAAAAATATATGAAATTTTAATGACAGATTTTTAAAGACTTTTTTAAAATTAAGTTTTCCTGAAAGGTACAACTCCAAAACGAATAAATAAACCCCCTTTAACTGCCCTCTTAGGCCTACACATGATTATATTTTTTGCTAAAAGTAAAAGTGAAGTTCTAGCTTTTCCCTATAAAAGCCAATATAGGGAAATAGTTAAGACTATGGAGCTAGACTGCCTGGGATCATATCCCAGCTCTGCCACCTGTTAGCTGTGTAACTGGTGAGGTGGTGTACATCTCTGTCTCAGTTTCCTTTTCTGTGAAATGGGTATAATAATTGTAACTTATCTTTGGATTGTTAGGTCTAAAATAGTTCCTGTGTACAAAGTTCTTTGAATATTGCCAGGCACATGCTAACAGCAAACAATGACGTTGCTTTCTGTGTTTAGAACCTAAACCTCCTTAGGCATTCAAGTGTTCCTGTCTTGTGGTATATGTGACTGTGTTTACCAACATTTCTACCAAAGGTAGGGACACAGAAGGAAAGGCAGCTGTCCGTGAGGGGTTGACCTTTCCTTTTCTGTTGGATTTGAGTAAATGTACACAAGACAAGAAAAATAGAGTGAGGAGAATGAAAAGATACCAACACAACTTTTGTCTCCACAGCCGAAAGAGTCAAACAAGAGAATCTGAACCTCGTCTGTATTCCCACTTCCTTCCAGGTATGTCCTGTGTTCCTTTTTTTGCATCTTGACAGTTGCTGCTGAATCTTCTGGGTCCCTGAGGACATGGAGCTGTGGTTTTGAGTTGTGCACCAGGGTGTTTCTAGGTGAGAGCCAATAGCAGGAGAGCTTGTTTACTGATGATTGATTGCTCCTCAGAAGTATAGTTTTAGATGCATTCATTTATTCACCCAGTGACTATTGCCATGTGCGTTAGGCATGATGAAGTGTGTAAGGTGGCTGATGTCTCTTCTCGAGGAATATTATCTCCACTTACTGATTGAAAAACTGAGACTAAAGGACATTAAGTGATGTGTTAGTAATGTAGTATTTTGAGTTCATGTCAGCTGTTCTTTCATCATAAAATGAAAGCAGTGGAGCCAATTAAATAAGGAAAGAAAAGGGAAGGATAGACTCTAAAAAAGGGAGAGAAGAGAGGAGCTCAGATAGACTCACCCCCTTGTTCCTCACCTGACCATTGTGGCAGGGGTATGTGTATAATCTCTCAATAAGTTACTGTGAACTGGGGTAAAGGGTGAATTTGTGGAGATTGGTGCTTAGTTTTGGACAACTGGGTCTTAGAAATCTTTTCCAGTGCTGGAGACTCAGCACTGGCACCTGTAGTGAACTTTGGTAAAGGAAGGCAGTGGTTAAGGGGGCCTTAAGCTTCCTTGTAAACCAAGTGTGTGCTTCAGCTTGTCAGAGTAGGGAGTGGTGGAGGGCTTCCAGGTAAACAAGATAGGGAGTTAGAGGAATGCACGTAGTCAGAGCTGCCTTGAAATTAAGTTTCTTGGGGACTGTGAACAATGTGGGTGGACACCGAGGGGCCTGAAGATAATGAGAGGTTTTCCATTGCCTTTTTTTGCCTTTGAAATCCTGCTGTCTTGAGATGCTTTTGAAGTTGGAGTGATTGTGATAGATTTTCTTGGTATTTTGGAAAGCTTAGTGTCTGATTTTACCAAGTGACTTGAGCATTTAGTATTTTTATTTCTTATTTAATGAAATAGTAGCACTATCACTGCTGCGGCTTGAGTTCGATCCCTGGCCAGGGAGCTGACCCACATATGGCACAGCAGACCTCGCCTGTCTTGCCTGATGCTCTCCTCAGCAGTGTATTTCAGTAGTTCCACCTGTCCTGCTCCCCATCCTGTATATGGTGAATCCTCTCACCTCCCTCCTCCCCCCCACCCTCACACCTCTGGTTTACACCCCAGTTCTTCTATGCATAAATAAATAAATCCTTTTTTTTTTTTTTAAAGCCACTCTTTTAATTGATTGGATATTTGCTCCAATGTCCTTGGCATGAACTTACTTTCCTTGCTATATAAAGTTTTTTTTTTTCCAACTTTAGGTAATAATTCTACACTGAATAGATGGCTAGAAGGTGAACATGTGGTTATCTTTTACCTCCTTGCTCTTACTGTTCATACACATACTTCTCTCTCAGTTTTCTAGTACAGTTACATTTTGGTGACGCCTTACTTAGTATTTACAGAATTTTGACATTCAAACTGTAGCTGAACTATGTAGTGTTTTGTGATGACTCCTCTTTACCTGTCCATTATTTTATCTTTCCAAAAGTTAAGTAAATGTTACCATTGTTTTTTCATTTGCTTGGTGGTCTGTGAACTACTTACTAATACAGCCCCATAAGCTTACCCAGAGGGGAGAATCTTGCTTCTTAACGTGGTGGCTGTTCTGCTCCACCAGTTTCTTTTAGGCCAAGTCTCTCTGAGTCTTTGGGATTGGTCATGCGTAGTGGCTGCACTGGGCTGTTGTCTCTAGTCTGCCTTCCCTGTCAGGACGTTTCCTTCTCTTTGCTCCTGTTTTGAATCACCCTGTTTCTTGGTCCTGTGTCCTCATTCCTCTCCTATATCCACTTTTGTTCCTTTTTAGTTTCGAAGCACACCCTTCAGATATAGGCGATACTCATTTTTGTCGACACTTTAGATGTCTGAAATGTCTTTGTTCTAGCCTCTCGAAGTCAGTTATTTGACTCAATAGAGAACTCTGTATTGTTCTTGGTGCTTGTGGTCTGGTTTATCCTCTTGTGTTTTCAGCTTTGTCTTTGTCCTTTTTTTTTTTAAAGATTTATTTATTTATGCATACAAGCTGGGGTGTAGGCCAAAGGTGTAGGGTTGTGAGAGGATTCACCAGAGACAGCGGGGAGAACAGGCAAATCTACTGAAATACACTGCTGAGGGGAGCAGTGGGCAAGACAGGAGAAGTCTGCTGTGCCATGTGGGAATCCCCCTCACCGGGTATCGAATTCATGCTACAGTGACTCTGGATAGCTTCATGGTGCTGCGCTTAACCTGTAGCACCACCAGGGAGGCCCAGCTTTTTCTTATTCTAACCCGTTTATTGAGCTTGCTTTGCTTTCATATTTTCATTTTAATATTTTCTTTGCTCTCATAATTTAAAATAATTTTTTCCTCCAAAAATTTTTTGTTCTTGCTTTGTGGATTTATTTTTCTCTCACCTCCCTGAGATCTTAGTGACAATTAAAAGATTTTTTTTTAACTGAGGTAGCATTGGTTTACAGCCTTGTATGTGATTCAGAACCATAGCATCATACCTCCTAAAATGCACGTCACCAAACTACACACCACCAAGGCACCCACAGTCCTCCACTATAGTCCGTTATGCCCCCTCTTTTTTTTTTTTTTGCCACCTCCCTTCTTTGTAGCCACAGTTCTCAAGTGTTGTTCGCTGTTTTTATCTGACCCTTTGTTTTGTTTCTTTACATTGCACACATAAGTGACACCATCTGGTATTGTTTTTCTCCTTCTCCCTTGCTTTGCTTAGCATTGATCCCTCCAGATTCCATCCATGTTGCAAGAGTTCATTTTTTCTTTAAAGATTTATTTATTTATGCATACAAGCTGGAGTACAGGCCAGGGGCGTGGGGCGGTGAGAGGGTTCATCAGAGACAGAGTGGGGACAGAACAGGCAGATCGACAGAAACACACTGCTGAGGGGCGCAGCGGGCGAGGCAGGAGAGGTCTGCCACGCCATGTGGGAGTCTCCCCGGCCGGGCTTCGAACTTGAGTCGCAGCTGCCAACAGCTTCACAGCACAGTGCTTAACTGCTGCACCACCAGGGAGGCCCAAGAGTTCATCTTTTTTACAGCTGAGTAGTATTCCATTGCATCTATACCAATTTTTTTTTTTTTAAAGATTTATTTATTTTTGCATACAAGCTGGGGTGCAGGTCAGAAGTGTGGGGCAGTGAGAGGGTTCACCAGAGACAGAATGGGGTGCAGAACAGGCAGATCGACGGAAATATACTGCTGAGGGGAGCAGCGGGCAGGGCAGGAGAGGTCTGCCGTGCCATGTGGGAATCTCCCCGGCCAGGCGTTGAACTTGCATCGCTGCTGCGGACAGCTCCATAGCGCAGTGCTTAACCGCTGCGCCACCAGGGAGGCCCCGCATCTATACCAATTTTTTTAAATTCAAGAAATACTTTTGATTCTGGACTTGATTCATAACTATTTTGTCAATGGAGTGTGCCCAAATGGTATGCCAGCAGAAGCTTGAAAAGTGCTTTTGCATTGAACTTCACCCTTCTTGATGCTGAAAGCATTCAGCTACCATGTGAACAAGCCCAGGCTAATCTCCTGCGGGGTGAGAGGCTGAGTGACTCCAAGCATGTGAGTGAGACCATCCTACACCAGCCAGCTCAGATCAGACTTCCCAGTAGTCTGTGGACTCACAAGGTTTAATAAATAGCTCTTTCATAACTCCAGGTTTGGGAGTAACTGCTATGCAGCAAAAACTCACTAATGAAGTACTCCTGTCTGTAACTGCCTGGCGGCCCAGTCCTGACACCTGCTATTTGACTTTCTCCAAGGGGTGAGCATGCTGGTTTGGAAGTGGTGGAGAAGGATATGTAGATGTAACAGGTTCTTAACTAAATAGCTTTTTAGCCAATCTTCTTTTTATTCCTGCTGTCATGTCCACTTCCTAGAGTTCACAATGCCACTGAGTCCTGAACTTTTTGGGAGGTTCTGTGCTTTTATTTTTGGTTACTTTTTAATTTTTCCAACACTGACTTTGTGTTTCTCTTTCTCATTTCTCCATTTGCCATTGCCCATCACAGGTCCGAATTTTAAAAGCTGCTATTTCTCCTCTTTTTGTTTCATGCCTTTAAGAAAAATTTCTTTATTGTAGCTTTAGAGAGGTTTTTGGGAAGAGCTGAGCTAAATACAGGTGTTCAAATTGTCATTAATTAGAAGTTTGATCCTGTGTGTCTAAGATAGTATCCTCCAAACCTACCTCTGTTTAGTGGTGGTTGTTAATAATTGTGTATGCAGAACTGGAAAATGCTGGCCAATTCTGACTCATTAAGTAAGGAGTCATTCACAGTTCACAGGCTTTTAAAAATTCACTTGTTCAGAGTTGCTGTTTTTTTTCCCCCTCATGCCCAAACTTACTTTGCATTAAATTTAACCAGATGCAATCTCTTGAAATGATTGAAAGAAATATCAAAATATTTCATGCCCTCCTTTTTACATAGGTAAGCTTATAGGGTTTTAGAGGAATTTTGTAGATTTTCCTCTTAAAATTAAGAGCTTTTGGAAGAAGAAAGGAGAAAAAAGCAGTTATGTTACAGGACAGGGAGAAGGGCACCTCTGAGACCCCCAAACCTGCCCATTCTTAACAGGTTCTCCATCCGCCACATCAATACAAAACATATAGGACCTTTTGTGGAAACAGACTTAAATACACTTAGATAAGACAAGAGAAGACAAAGAATATAGTATCTAAATCAAGCACCCAAAGTTATCCAACTCCTTGTGGGTAAAAATCCACCCAAATGGGATTAGTCCAAAACAAGGCCCAACAGCCTGCCACAAGTATAAAACAGCTTTCCACAGGGACCCATACAAAAGGGTCAGAAACAGCCAGACAATTCTGGGGGTTAAAGATCAAAATCCAGATGAACATTGTTATACTTAACCTCCCCATGGGTCTCTCACCCACATCTGTTTCAATCAGTCCAGGCCAGTGCAGCTTCTTTACAAGTCTCTCTGCCTCCTCTGACTCTCCATCCTTCTTCCTTCTCCTCCTGTCTTCTGTGTTCTGGTCTCTTCTTCTCCAGCTTTTTATCTCCTGTTCAGTTCTATGCTTCAGTTCCCAGTAATTCTTTCTTTGATGTTTTTTTTTTTTATTGTTATTTATGTCTTTCACATTTTGTATTCCCCTTGGGCAGCCCACCACCAATTCACCCGTGATCCATCTC